>QWTY01031602.1:16161-33373 GCA_008033365.1 Pseudorectes ferrugineus
CACCATCCCTGGAAATGTTCAGAAAACATATGGATGTGGTACCTGGGGACATGGTTTAATGGTGAAGATGGTGGTGGTGCTGGGTTAATGGTTGGACCTACCGACCTTACTAGGTTTTTTCAGCCTTAATGATGCTATGATTCTGTTCTGTAACTGTCAGGAACACCTGACACAAAGCTTAGTTCAGATGATTATCACAGTTTAAAATAAATTAAGTATTTCAGTAAAAGCAGTAATGATGAAAGACTTTGGCTAAAAATGAAGCCAGAAAAGAAGACTGACTAGGCTAAAATAAAGAGAAAGCAAACACTGAAAGAAAAAAATCACTGGAAATACCAAACAAATTGCAGAGGACTTTATACACTGGCATTTTAAGAGTTGATCATTGCTCTTGGACAGAGAAAACATCTACACAACTCTTTTTAAAGAACAGAAGTAGATTACATTGTTTGCTTTTCATAGCAAACAGTATAATAACTTAATCTAATTTTTGATATATGTACAAAGGATTGAGAAGTTTACTCAGCTTAGTATTTCTGACCTTTTCCTTTGTCAAAGATTTCAGTACTGTGAAACGGATTAATTAAATATGGAGGATGCAAATAAACGTGACATGGTGGGGGTTTTTTCTTTAATTTTGTATAGAAGAGATGAAAGAAAGACAGCAGACTTTCTAAGAAACATGCAGATGTTTTTACTTTAAAATACAAAGTTACCAGAAATACAGAATTAGGGCACTTTAGGTACATTAAAAATAGTAGGACTGGTGATCACTTTGTCCTGGTACTTATTATATCTAGGAACTACTAAACATGTTTGTTCTTCCTAGGTCCCTTCCTGGGTCCCACATGCTCAGTTTTTTTCTGCTTAAGCTGGAACCTTCAACGCTTGCCTTACTTCACTGTTATATTAATGATGCTGATATCCTCATAGGGTTTGTCAGTTTTGGGATTGACTTTGACATTTGAGATTCTCTGAACAACTTCCATTCCTTTAGTCACCCGTCCAAACACACTGTGCTTGTTGTCGAGCCATGGCTGTTTGAGAGCACAGAAGGAGAAAAAAGTGTATTAAAATAGAAAGCAGCATGCCAGTTAGGTACCAAAACAAAAAGAGAGTAAGTGTACATGGATACATTTCATGTGTCCAGACTATGGAATGTAACACCATGTAAATATTAGCATGCAAGTAACTATTAGAATGCAGCTAACACATATTCATATGCATTTGAATTTACCTTTTCAACTGCTTTCTTAAAGTACTACAGAGGTCACATTCTACCAGTGCAGTAGCATTGTATAGTTTATTTTAAAGTGTATTCTCAGTTCACAGAAATGTCATTTTCAGTCTATTTCATGGTATTTTCACAGAGGAATTTTAAGTGCCAGTACAGAATACTACCTAATTCAATATTCATACAATATGTCCAATTTGAATATAGGCCCTGATACAACTTAATAAACCTCAGAACTATGGTAGATGGGTGTTTTTTTAAAAAAAGGACACATGACTTGGAAGTGCTATAAGAATGCAGTTTTTGTAAGTGTTACCTTTAAGGATTTGGTTTTTATCTCTTAGATTCACATACCAAAATTTCCGTTGTTGGCTCTGAACTTATACACAGATCAAATGAAATTTTCAAACCTGAACACTGGCTTCTTTGTATAGCCACAATTAGGCAATACTAGGGAGACATCCTGGCACCATATCCAAATCCCAAACAATCTAAGCAATACCTAGGTTTCCATCAAGTTTCAACCACTATTATTAATATAAGATACTCTAGTAATACATAACTGCAAACATGCCTAGGAATTTTATACCACCCTCACTCCATTTAAAGGCCTCTTGATCACAAGTGATAAAAAAGTATTTCTGTCTTTTAAGAGACAGTTTCAGTGAAGCCTACACAGTACACATTTTGTGCATCATTTATTTGCAAAATAAGTACTAGTGTGTTCCTTTTTCCATGAGAAAAATCTTGATTTTTTTACCATCTAGGTAGCCTCTCAGGCCTTAAATTGAGCTTTTAATATTACTTACAGTTGGGACTACTGTTATAAAAAACTGGGATCCATTGGTATTTGGTCCTGCATTAGCCATGCTGAGTGTGTATGGTCTGTCATGTCGTAAAGTTGAATGAAACTCATCCTCAAATTCTCCTCCCCAAATACTTTCACCTCCCATTCCTGTACCAGTTGGGTCACCAGTCTGAATCATGAAACCCTGCACAGAAATTATATGTTATCACATGATTGCACAGAATAAATAACCAGAAGTGTTATATGATAGGTGCCATTTTTTCAAACTTACTGCAAACCTTCCAACAAAATGTGTTAAAACGTTGTAAGAGAGAACGCATTTAAGGCTTTTTTAAGTGTCTATCAAGTACTTGTGAAAAAGCAAGGTTACTCACTACTCCTGCTAGTCAAGGACAGAAACCTGCCTATCTCTACCTTTTGCAAATTCTTAGGCTCTATCACTTGATTCTGGTGCAACAGAAGTAAGAAGCCTTACAAGAAAGGCCCTCTGACATGAAGCAAAGTTTTAATTCAAGCAGAATAGCTGCACTGATCTTTCAGTTTTCAGTTTTCTGCCACCTTATCAATTGCAGAACAACTACTACAACTTTAGTAAGTACTAAAGCTGCTTAGAACATCAGGGTTGTTCAGACTTTACAGGAAACTCTAAAGCCACTCCAAGAAACCTTTGTGCAAAAGGGAAATGGAAGTGTTAACAGAGGACTGACCACCAGAGTACATTACCTAAATAAACACAAAATTAACATGTGGCAAGTTACCTTGATGATACGGTGAATTATGTGTCCATTGTAGTAACCATTCCTGCTGTGCACACAGAAGTTTTCCACTGTTTTGGGGCACCTAAAATCATGTAACAGAAAACACACACTACAATACTTGTCTGGTGAAAAGGCCATAAAGATTTCAGCTGGGACTAAGACCCTGTTGTGCTATGCAGTGTTTCAGCACTCTTTAGGAAGGGATTTCACCAAATAAGGAAAAAACAAATCTCCACCTCCTCAAACCCAGAGCTGAAAGCAAAAAGCTTGAGAAGTACAAAGCTGCATGATTATACAGAGAGGCAGCAGCAGTGTTAATTATACAGGGATGTTTTAGCTGTTGGTGAGCAGGGCTTACGCACTGTTGAGGCCTTTTCTGTTCCTCATCCCACCCCAGCAGTGAGAAGGTTGGGGCTGTAGAAGGAGTTGAGAGGGGACCTAGCTGAGACAGCTGAACCCAGCTGACCACAGGGATGCTCCATTCCACATACGGCATCATGTTCAGCACATAAAGCTGAGGGGAAAAGCAGGGGACATGCACAGTAATGGTGATCTGCCTTCCCAAGTACCCACTACATGTGATGGAGCGCTGTTTTCTTGGAGATAGTAGAAAATCTGCCTGTTCATGTTCCTTCTTTTGCTTTGCTTAGGTGCATGGCTTTTGCTTTCCCTATAAAACTGCCTGTACCTCAACTCACAAGTGTTCTCACTCTTACTCTTCCAGTGCTCTCCCATTCCATCAAGGGGGATGTGAGCAAGTGGTTCTGGGGGACTTAGTTGCTGGCTGGGGTTAAACCATGAGAGCCAGAAACCAAATCTGTCTCCTCAAGGCCCAGTTCAAGGCACCACTGACTACAGGTTCCCCAGCTTTCTACTTGCACTACTCATTTTGTAGATAAACTATATTTGCTCCATAAGCAGGAAGTTGTTCACTCTTTTGCCTCTACACTTCTTTTAAGATATACAAGCAAAGGTGTCAAGTGTTGCGTGCAAGAAGTAAAAATGTAAAAATGTTTTATTACTATAGAACTTGCAGTCAGTAGGGTCAGTTATCCTTCTCTGAAACTACTCACCAACATTGCTTGGTGAAGAGATGGAATCTTATTGTTGATGAATAAAAAGGGCCAACCACTTCACCTGTATGATTTGATTTTTTACTTCTGAGAGTTACTACCAAAGTGAATTTTTTTTTACAATGGCTCTTCTGCTATTATAAAAACAATTAGTAGCCAGAGAATATCTACACTGACAGGTTTACACAGTCACACATTTTCCCAATAAGGAGAAAATGGCCCAGTTGAGTCCACAGCTGTAGAGTTACTCTACTCTAACTGTGAAAAGGAACATTAGCTTGGGTTTTAGTGACTCTCTAAGCTTTCTTGTGAAACAGAGCACCAGTGGCATAACTAATGGAATAGACAAGATTATAGTCCCAGTTCTTGCTGAGCTGTACGTAGTCATTCACAACTTTATTTCACAATAAAACGACCAAAGAATTCAAGGCGTACAGAGCCATATCCTGTATGTTCTTCTTTAAAGTTTTAATCACATTAAAGAGATTTTAAGTTAAAGCTCAGCTGGGAGAAAATACTACAACAAGAAAGGACAAACCTAACAATAACCAACCCTGGTAATACTGTATTTAATTTAAAATTGCATACAAAACATTGCAGTGAAGTACCTTGCAGTACTGTGCATGCAGATATGACACACTAGCATGACAAATTAAAAAAAAAAAAAAAAGGAAAAAATGTAGCTTGGCCTGTCACTCACTGGCAAGAGCTGTACCATTACTGCAACTTTTATGTTATAATTATGAATTCCAGAAACTGTAGCCTGATGCCAGGAGACACTGGTGAAGACTGCAGTAAAAGTCAGTAATACTCTGGTAGTCCTACAGGGTAGAATTGAGGTTGTCTTACCTGTGCTTAGGACCAAACATGAATTTGTTTTTGGAGAAGCATGGAGTACATCTGCATGATTTAGGTTTCTATGTATAGCAATATATTATATAAATTTGCTGTTAAATGACAGAATATTTGCAATTTTTGCATCACAAAGGAGAGACAATGACATACTGATTTTAGCAATTGTCATGCATAAAACTTTTCAAGTCTATGACTGGTTTTGGATATACACAACAGTAGTATTACATGCTGGTATAAATGTTATATTGCTTTTAAAGGAGCTGCAATAACAAAGTATAGTACACTGGCCACATTTGGAAGTTGCAACTACTATTCTTCTGGCTTGCACAGACCTGCTGCCAAATCTACTGCAGCTGCCAACATTATCATTCTTTTTCAAGATTGATGCAAACAGCATTGCCTTACAATAAAGAGCTCACACAGATTATCATGATCTGTCCAAGAACAAAAGTTAAGAAAGGAATAGCCTCCCTGAACCAATAACTAAATAAACCCAAATACAATTTCAAAAACTCCTGTGCCCCAGACTGTTATTTAGACCTATTTTTACCCTACTTTATTTGTGTTTGTCAAGAGTCACATTCCTACCTTGGTGTATTAAGAAACTGTCAGGAAATATAGACAGTAGAAAAAGGGGAAGAAAATAATTATTTCTAGCATGAGGTAAGTCTTTGATACTGCAACCACAAGGGACAGAAGAAAGCAACAGAACCGAAACAACAGAAAAATAAAGCAAATACATACTCAACAGGAAAAAGCTTGATATGAATATCTCCCATGCTTGTGTGGATGATGGCACTGTCTGACACTCTTTTGGGACCTTCTGCCTGAGTGGCGGCCATGACTTCTTCTTTAGAAGGTTTCTCATTAAATACATCTCTGTCAGAATCTGCGCTCTTTGTATCTTCTGGTTCACGTTTAGTAAACTGAAGCACAAAAGAACAGAAGCTTAACGGCTTTTTTCTTTTTTCCACTTAAAATACACACCCGACACATCAATGTCATTATTCAACCTGGTGAACAACCAATTCAATATGAAATGTACAAAGACAATTCACAGACAGTCTATCCTTGCATTTCCGTGTTGTGTTACCAGCATTTCCACAGTCACAAATTCCAGTAAAACTACATGCAAATCCAAGTGATTTTTTATTATCTGTTATCTTTAAACTTTCCCCCTTATAACAGGAGACCGGACTAGTTCAGCATCTTTTCTTTAAAAAGAGGTGGAGAATACCAGGTTATTCTGCTATACTCTAGACAAAATTGGCAGGTTTTATGCCAAAAGGTTTAGTTGTGCTACATAGTTAAAATAAATCCTCTTATTCCAATACTGCATTAATATAAAACTATAGAAACCCAGCAAATTTAAGGCATAACAGACAGGTCAATCTCTAACCTCTATGGCTATGACCTCTCACATCAGCTACTAACCACTCTGAAATTGCTTGTCTGTTTGGTTCCATCTCACCTAAAAACCAAACTGTGAACAGGAAGATGACTCCTGTCTTTCTTGGTTGCATATAATGTCCTTAGTGTTTTCAAATCCTGATACAGGTCTGAAATTTTTTTCTATTATATTTTGTATGCATACAGTTAATTATTCTTTATAAGATCTGGTTAGTTTTTTTAAATGTTCTTAATTTTTTTTTCAACTAGAACAAAAGGATATAATCTTCTTAGGGGAATAAAAATTTATAAAAAAATTACAGCTGTTTCTTGCTAATGTATAGATAGTTCAAGATAAAAATTCTAGAATATACTTGCAATATAAAGGGACTCCTTTGTAAAAGCTGCATTTGTAACCACTCAAGACAAAAAGCACTAGAAAGGTGCAAGAAGAAAAACAAAAAATAATGTAGAGAAAACATCAATAGAAGAATGGAGCTATTTAAATAGAAATGACACACACCATGTAAAACCTATTTTTTTTAAAAGCTGTGCAGATTACTGTTGGATCTGCCTGAATATTCTGGAGAACAGGATTTTCAGATGCCTTCATCTCTATAGTGATTGCAGCACGATGTTTCTTTGCTACTCCTTGGAACAAAGCCAGTTGCATCATTCTGATGTTCTCTTGTTTTCCCAAGATACGAATACACCTGAAGTACAAGATGTAAAGAGGTGTAACTGTCAGCTGCTCACAGTCAGAGAATGTATCTTTCTGACTGTTAGACTCAATGCAAAATTCCAAAATCCTCTCAAAATCATTACTTACTAATCATTTTTATGATGTTTCTCTATTCAAACTTGCTACCTTAATTTACCAGTCAGCCTCTTTATGTAATAAAATCCCAACTAAATGATCCACTTTTACTTAACATTATCCCATCCAGTTAGCCAGAGACTATTTGATTAATTACACATTTTTAATACATACATGCTTGCCATGTTTTCTCCTCATCTGACTAAGCTTTAATCTACAATGACTCTTTGGGAAGAGAATGGGAGAACCTTCTCTACAGTCTAAGGTAAGGCTCTAAAATAACAACACAAAAAGATTAGACACCTCCACAGTCATATGAAGTTATAAATATGCTATAAATTTGACTGAATAAAGACTTTAAAACAGAAACTTATCTCAATATGTGTCACTGGAACTTACCTGTTAGTCTCTACATTTATGACTTTAATGCCCAACATTGTTCCATAGAGAACGAAGTGTCCAGTTTCATCAAAAATTATATTAATTAATCTTACTGCATCCACTTTCTCCAGCTCACGCTCAACTGCCATACGTCGGCCAAACTCCATGTCAGGCAGTTGCTGTCTCATCTGCTGAAGTTCAGTAAACATCTACAAAAGAACCCCAGCACTACTATATTAACATATTTTAAACTTTTTATCCAGTAAAACACTGATTCACATGACTAGAAAATACCGAATTCAAGTGAGATTATTACTCCACTCAAACTTAACTGAAGGATTTAAATAAATACAAGTAATACCCTCTTTATTTTAATGACACAATAGGCATGTTGTAAGACTAGCCTTAGGCACATAAAAGTGCGCAGTTGTCTAACAAATTCCTTAGAAGATGACAAATTTAATTCATTATTATGATGTTACTTGAAATGGGCATTTTCCATAATTGCGTTCTAGTAATCTAGCAGCATGAAAATACAGATGAAAATCAACAACTCTGTTTCACTATGTAGGTAACATGAATCAGTAATCATTTTGGGGCAAAGCAATCTAAGAGACAAGCAAGAGAACACAGAAGGCCTTTTTTGCAAGAAAAATGTAGGAAGGAAGCTTGCCTTTAGAAATAAATGATAGCTTAGGTGAATGAGCTGGCAAACAAATTCAAGTTTAAGTAGTGAAAACATTTCAAAGAAAGAGAAACAAGACAAAACTCACACTCAGAGATTCGTCAAAGACTCTCATGAGCTTTCCCGTAAGAAAACGAAAAATTCTAACTTTTCTGTCAGACCCAAGAGTGGCCATTTTCTTGCCATCAGGTGAAAAACTTATACTGGATGGGTAAGCCTTGCATTTAGCAAATTCATATAGATCAGTATCTGTTTTATACTCCCAGTTCACATTCTTGGGAAATTTATATTCATGAGGAGTACCAGTCCAGTACTCAATCATTCCAGACTTGTCAGAAGACACAACTACTTTGTAGACAGGGTTCAAGCGTATCTGAGTAAGCGGAGACATATGGAGTTTATCAAAAACATGAAGTGGCTGGTTATTTCCTCGTCCATCATAGATGAATATTTTTCCTGTGCTTTTCTCAGATGTTGCAACAGAAGATATGGCATCACCAGGGCAATATACCCATTCACATTGGCCAGGGTGGTAGCTGTAACAAAGAGTAGAAAGAAAGAAAAATTAAAAATAAGGAATGGTTTTAATTAGATAAGAGTCAACCTATGCGGTAAACTTGAAATCAAACATCAGAAGCAAATTTTAAACTTTACTTACTAGTTTTGCTAATATTCAGCATATTATAGACAAGCTTTACCAAGCAATACCATTCAGTGGATGACTACCAATTTCTGTTGCTTCCATATTGTTTTATAAAGAGGCTATGACAGTCAAAGTAGAAAGTGGGTGAAAAGGAAGAATAAGGATGGAAATCCAGATAAAAAGCCCAAGTGGCATTAATGAATAGTACTCAACTTATATGAGTCAATACCATTTCTCTTCCATCTGTTAAATGAGTAATGACTCAGTAGAAATGAAGATAACTGCACCTCTGCCATATATTTATGGAAAAGTTCAACTAGCTCTTGCCAGAAAAAACCCACAAAACAACAAAAACCCCAAGAAGTAATAAAAACAAAATTAAGATAGTCCCCCTACATTCAATAAGGGTTATGAATGCATTTAAGAAGGAATTCATTTGCGACTTGCAAAAGTGTACTCTACAAACAAAACAAGCCAGAGATACAGTCAATAATGTAAGTTACGTCCGTTTTAAATTCTGTAAGCAAAGATTCTGAAAACCAGAACTCAAACGAAACAGCAAAAAAATTACAGTCTCCATAGGAAACTCATGTTTAGTATCCTTTCGCAAATCAAACTAACAGATGCTGAAGGACTGATTATATACTGACATTATGACAGACACTAATAATTTGGATTTTCAATCGGTAAAGACAAACAAACACTTTGTCTCAGGTTCATTAGAAAGAACAGGATCAAATAAATAAATATGAAATCTCTGCAGAAATAGCCAACCTTCTCCAGATCACTGATGGAAGCATAAAGCACGGGGATTTGCAAAGAGCCACACTGTATAGTTAGAACTGGAAAGCTCTGCAGATCAGGGGTGTTTTTTAGAATATTATTTTCTTTTTTCTATGATTTTACCAATTATGTAGTAACAGTACAGGGCTGCTAAGTCAAAAATAACAGCAAAACCAAAAGAATAAGCCTAAACGGATTTTTTCCAGAACAGACAGCCAAGAGGGAAAAAATTCCTGTAGGCAAAGTACATTATCTGGAGGATGATACTAAAACTGTAACTAGCAAAGCAGATAGCATAAGCTTTTATTAGATGTTCCTATGTAAAAGCTTTTTTCCCCGACTTTATACTTCTATTCAGTTTCAAAATTAACCAGTACATAGTAGACTACGAAGAATATGTTTTCCAATTTTAAAAGGCTTATGGAAAAAACAGTATTTCTACTGTTCATGATGCAGCATTAATTGATCCTCCAGCCCTTCAAATCCACCCTTTTAACAGTGTGGGGCTTGTTTTTCTCTGGTATTGCTCTAATTCCAATAACATCCATTCCTATTTCTCCCAGATCCTTTAGCTAAGTACTGCGTAATGACAGAAATGCTACAAGATTAAAGAAAACAACAACATTGCTTCTAGCAGAAGAAGGAAATTGTATCCCTACGAAAACAAATAAGATCATACAGGACAAATCCCTTCTCTAATGGAACTATTAGTGGACTGTAATTTTTAAATTCAGTGCCAACCAACAGAATGAAATTATGCCTAAATATTTGAAGAAACACCACATCTTTGTGCATAATATTTAAAACCAAGGAAGCGCCTTTCCTACTCCTCTCTTGTACTGCTGCAGTCATAATTTTTCATATTAGTCAGGTGGTCTCTAGCCATTGGATTCATTTCAGACAATGCAATTTACTCAGCTTCATCTGACTGGGGCATGGGGGAAGGGGAATAACTCAAGAACCTCAAATTATTGACTTACCTCTTAGCAAAAAACCAACCACTTATAATCTCAAACGAACACTTCCAAGAAGTAAGTAACTTACCCAAGTTTCAGCATGTTGATCATGTCAAAGTTGACTACATCAAACACCTTCATTGCTTTGTCATCTCCAACTGAACAGAATAATGCCCCCTCTGAACTAACAGCAATACTCTCAATAACACCTGTGAATTAAGTTGAGATAGTATTAAGAAATGGGAAAGGACATCCTTCATTTCAGTATTACATAGGGAAAACCTACAGAGATTTAAACCTGTTTCCCAACTGTTTTGTCACCTTTTTCAGTTAAAATTCTACCTGACTTCAATAAAATATTACCAAAAAAAAAAATTCGCAAAACAACACTTCATACCCTATCGGTGTTTAGACTCAGGTATGTGATAATGAACAATTTACCATAAACACAAGTAAAAGATTATAATGGCAATTAGTTTAGTTTAAAATGTTGATTTTGGGAAACTGAGAACATTATGATGGGGTAAACACCATGTGCTCCTCAGCTTGCATCTCTCAACAGGGTAAAAGCAGCAGAACTCTACAGACTATTACACCCACGATACTCAAAATTACTCGCAATTGAGCCTTCCATAAATTTCTCACAATGCTGAATTTCGCATGGTAGGTTTTTCACATTTTGCTTCTGTATATAATAAGAAGCTGATAGCTAAGATCAACAACCTACTTTAGTATGTCTTGTAACTCTAAAAGGAACCAATACTTTTACTACCTATTATTAAATATTTTTCTTACTGTAACACTGTAGCATATCAAACTGGATTTTTTTCCTTCAGGCATATCATAATATCTAATACCATTGAGAACCTCATTTTCTGTCCAGCCTATTTAACCCTTAGTAGTGTTGAAGAGCTTTGTGTACTTATTAGTACAGAAAATTGGGTTAAAAAAAAAAAAGCTTTTCTTAATTGCAATTCAGCTGATAATTACAACAATAATGCAGAATTTACTGTATAGTTACAATAACTCCAGATGAAAATAATCACTTTTTTCCCATACTGCAAGGGGAAAAAAAAATATAAGGGATTGAGGTACCCTTATTTAAAGCAACGTATTTTTAAACTTCTCCGGATTTTATGAACCATGTTATGCACTTTGTTCACTTACATCCCAGATATTCTCCCCACAGGCAGGGCACAAGGGAATGCAAAGGGTGTAGGGGATCTATGCAAGCAGAGTCTTGCATGCTTCATTCTCATCCTATCCCTGCTCGAGCTTGGGTGCAAAATGTAACAGGACAGAGGAATAAATAGAAGATAGGCAGACATCATTTAATCTTTGACTGCACTAAAGGAATCCTAGAATCTCTCTATTTTCACTCTCTTCAAACAACAAAGAGCAAGAGGGAGGAAAAAGTGAGGTCCTTTAGAGAAGAAAGAGCAACTTCTCACCCAAGTGACTTCTGAAGTGTTTAACAAATTCAATGCCTTCTTCTATTTTTTTCCAGAATTTTACATGTCCATCGTGACTGGCTGTTATGATAAAATCTGTCCTACAATTATAAAAGAAAAATAAAAACAAGTAAACAGACACACACATTATGCGCTTTCCCACTAGTCAGTAATTTGCACTATAATTAACACTGTGCAGAGAACGAAATCTCAAGAAATTACTGTGACAGTTTGTCTGAATAGGTGCTATAACTCCTGAAAAAACAAGACAGGTATTTTAGTGCATTCTGGATTAATTTATGAAAAGTCACAGCCTAAACTGAAGAAACATATAACACTATCCTTTTTGAATATGTACACGTAACTCCTATTTTAATTGTGTGTGTGTGTGTGTGATCTCTGCAGTTCTGGTGAATGGTATTTTTTCAGAGACAGTCGATCTTATTCCTGTATTTACTGTACCTTTTAACAAGGATTTTAAGACCCTCCTTTAGTCTATACAAACAATTTTTATCTTGCTTCTAGGTAAGCCACTTAGCTTTTAAAAAAAACCCCACCACCCTTAAAATACCACCTCAGGACACTGTAACTTTTCATTATAAAACTTCTACAATGAAAACTTGTTAGCATACACAAAAATACATCCCTGACGAAGAAATAAAATGGAAAACAAAAATACTTACTTAGTACATGCTACGTGTGTAATAACATCTCTGTGCATGTAACTGCGTTCATACATCGAAGCCGATGGTAGATTTTCAAGATAAACGTGTTCAAATTCAAGAACTACACAGAATAAAAAGAAAAATCTGGATTTTTTTTTTTTTCATAAAGTTACATCTAGTTTCTGTTCTCTTTTACTTATCTTTGTATTGCTTACTCATATTTAAGTCAAAAATATGCAGGATTTTGTGCTAACATAATTAAAGATTATGTTAAATTAATTAATGAAAAGATTAAATTAATTTAAAAATTAAACATAATTAATAAATTTAACTCTGGCTTTGCACTTAGACTTACACATTTTCCGTGGACTAAAGCCACTCAAATGCTGCTTTAACTCATATTGCTCTTCCCTTTTAAAGTAACTGTCACCTTAATTGTCCTAATGTTTAAAAAAAACCCAAAGTCAATTAACAGTTTTTAAGTTACTGCCAGAAAACAGAAGGCCATCTGAACCTCATTTCATCCTAAAACCACAGGTACCCCTGTTGTTTTCAGGAGATTTGTGGTCCCATACAGGTCTTGTAGTCTAAATTCTAAGTGCTGGTACCCACCTATTTCATTGTTTAACTGGCTGACCTAAAATAATCTGATTTTGAGTTTTGTCTCTGATTTTTAGATCCTACTCTTTAACAGCTGTGCAATGGCATTTTTTACTGAACCTGCAGGTTTACATGTCCTGAACGTTGTCAAAGTCATATTTACTTTACAGTGATACGCAGAGAGCTGGGTGTTGCTGCACACAGCAATACCACACGCCAAAATACAGCCTAGAGGCTTCTCCTGCTCTTCCAGCTTAGGGCAGTGATCTGAAAGATGGATTAACTCCACAGCCATAAACAGCACAGCTTCAACCTGCACAGCAGGGCTCTTAGCCTGAAAGCGTCCTCCAGAGGAAGCAAAAGTCATAGAATCATAAAATGTTAAGGGGCTAGAATAAGCCTTAAATACCATCTAGTCCCAAGCCCCCTCCTACTAGACCCAGTTCCTCAAAGCCTTATTCAGCGTGGCTTTGAACACTACCAGGGTTGGGGCACCCAAAAAATCGCTGGGCAACCTGTGCCAGTACCTCACCACTCTCGCAGTAAACAATTTTTTCCCTATAGCTAACCTCAATTTCCCCTCTCTGTCTGCACCCATTACTCCTTGTGCTACCACTACAGTGCCTGTCGAAGAGTCCCTCTCCAAACTTCCTTGTAAGCTCCTCTAGATACTAGAAGGTTGTTATGAGTTCTCCATGTAACCTTCTCTTCTCCAGGCTGAACGGCCACAGCTTTCTCAGCACTTGACACCCTCGCCCTGTAGTTCCGCATCCGAGGGGTTCCCTCCCAGCGCGGTCATTTTACATACGACACACCGATTCAGGATCCGGGCTTCCGCCAGCTGCCCTCGCCCCGTGGCCGCTCCCGCCCGGCGGGGCCTGGAGGCGATCCCACCGCCCCGGACCCCACTCGTGGCAGCGCTCCGCTCCTCCCCTTACCTCTCCTCTTCTTCGCCTGCGCGGCCTCCCCCGGCAGCGGCCCGACCCAGCGCTCCTCCTCATCCTCCTCGTCCGCTGCCGCCGGGTCCCCGCCGCCCGCCGCCACCTCCTGCTGCTTTCGCTTACGCTCGTGCTCGGCGGACGCCATAGTGCTGACGTCACCGTCCCGCGCCACGCCGGGAGCTCTGCGAGTGACGTAAGCCCCGCGGAGCGGACGGCGGGAAGCGGCCATGGTAGTAACGGGCGGGAGCGGGCGGCGGGAGAGTCCCGGGCGGGTCCCGGCGCTCGGGGGGATCCCCGCGCTCCGACAACCCGGGGCCGGGAGGGGCTCTCGGCCGCTGGGGCCGCGGGGCTGCTTTGTAAGGAGGGCGCTGGCTTCCCGGCTGGGAAGGGGCGACGTTCATCCCTCGCCTGTGAGCGGGGATGTCCCGCCTCACGTCCTCCCGCCGCTGCTGTGGTGCAGGGGTTCGTGTCGGGGGCGTGGGAGCTCCCTGTCTCACGGCTTTTGCGATGTTGTTTGTACTCAGCCTATGTTTTGCTTCCCGCAGTGTCTTCGTGTCTCTCTCACAGATTTCCCGTCCCCTCCCGTCTTCCCGCAGTTGGTCGTTTTGTGCTTGGTCACATGACGCATTTCGCCGCCTTAATGTCTATAAGTATATGAAGGGACAGTGCCAAGAGAATGGATTCGGGCTCTTTTCGGTGGTTCTGAGCAATAGGGCGAGAAGCAATGGGCAGAAACATGCCCAGGAAGTTCCACCTGAACGTGAGGAAGAATTTCTCTACTGTGTGGGTGATGAGCACTGGAACAGACTGACCAGAGAGGGTGTGGAGTCTCCCTCACAGGAGATATTCAAGCACCATTTGGACACAATCCTGTGCCATGTGCTCTGGGATGACCCTGCTTGAGCAGGGAGGTTGGACAAAATGACCCTCTGTGCTTCCTTCCAACCTGATTGATTCTGTGATTTTTTCATAAAGCCTTGGCTAGCGTAGAGCCTACACTCGGGCCTGTGTGTATTTTTTACCTAATTCTGTAGTCCTAAAGCAAGGTAAAAAGGAATAACATGTTAAAACTGGAAGACATTAGTATGAATGCCAAAAAAGCCTTCAGTTTTCATGCATGGTATGAAAGTAGAAATGTAATTTAACCATACTGAAATAGGGAAAATTGCAAGCTACAAGAAAATAATATCTGAAAGTGACACTTCAGTGTGTGTACTGTGTAAGGTAGTTAAGAGCACAGCATTAAGGACTGCAAGTCAGTTTGGCTTGTGAGAGCCCTGTCATGTCTCGCAATATGTACATTTCAAAATGTGTGAAATCGATCTGGAAAATTAAAGTCAACAACAATAGGGTCATTTAATCAGTGTTGTGTGATGGAGTTTTTTCTGGCTTTCTCTTCAGAGTTTTATTTCATACAATGCTTTCATGGTGATGAACTGTATTAGTGCAGGGGACACAGGGGGTATAGTTTTTTGTCCCACTCAAAGACCCCTTTCAAATTTCCATAGCATGGGGTTCTTTTTCTCCCCCTCCTTTTTTTCTTCTGCCTCCCCACTATCCCCCCAGACCCTCTTTGTTTGCCTCCTTAACAGTTTTTAGTCTGAGAAAAAACTAAGACTGCTTAGTTTCTTTCTTAGTTTCTTCTGGGCAGTGTTTGCTGGAGGCATTTCAGAAGTCCTAATAAATTATGTGAACTGGTTCTGTTTTATATTATGGAGACATTCCAAGACTCTTGAGAAGATAATGATTTTCCTTTGCAAAAACTATGCTCATTAGTTCTTAAAAGATGATGGTAACCTAGACTTTGTAGTGTTCCTTTTTAAATTATGGATGCTACAAATTTTCCAGGAAGACTTAGTAGAAGTATTGGCTACCTATGAGTTCTCTAGTGTAATTCCAGCATTCAGAGAGATATTCTGATTTTCTTTCCTCATCCACTTTACTATGAGGTTACTTGAACTTTGGAAGTACTAGTTGAATATTTCACTCCTTTTAAGTTGGGTTTTTGACATAATTTTCTCTGATGCTGTGTTTTTGTTCTGAAAAAGAACAAAAGATTGAGTTAGTAATTTGTGCATCATTAAGAAGATAGAGAGGTTTAATTCTTCTTTAGATCTTTATCTATTTTTAATGTTTCTGTTTAATCTCTGTGTGTTTGGTGGGCTTAGTGATCCTCTAAGGTCTTTTTAAAGACTTCCTGCATCTGGTACATCTAGTCTGTTGATTGATTTCCCTTGAAAAAAAAAATGTTGGCCCTTCTTATTTTTCCCCTGTTAATTGCTGATGTCGTTCAGGTATCTCTTAATTGAGATAACTAGGATTAAATTTCTGAATTTGTATCCATTTCTTTCTGACCCAACAGTTTCTCAAAGTTTTTAATTTAACTTGGGTTGATTTTTCTTTTGGCTGTCCAGGTGCCCTCTTTCTTTTGTTGTCTGTATATATTTCAGGTTCTTTTGTTTGTTTTTCTAGTAACTTTGAGGATGCTTAATTTGTTAATCATAAATATTCTGAATTCAAATGAAGGAGAAATAGAGTAGTACATTTATTGACAGAGCAGAAGTAACTGCTTATAAAGTTTGCAGATATATGGAGGTAGTTTGGCTTTGTAGATGTGAGATTCTCTTATTGTTTCTATATTACAGTTGTTGGAAAATAAAAAAGGCATTGCAGATAATCAAAGCAGTTAAGAAAATGTAGGCCTTGTCATTCAATTTTAAAAGTAAATTATTAGTGTCTTCTGATTTTACTTAGTCATATAGTTAGCTGATTTTACTTAATGACTGGATGCTTTCTAGAACTACAGGGGAGTTAGCTAAAAGCTTTGGATTAAGGGAATTTATTCTGTTACGTAGTTGATCTGAAGTGGCAGGTGTGATTTGGTAACTGATACCACTTATTGTAGATCTACGTGATAACTGTTCTGTTTGCTTGTTAATAGGCTGAATCTTTATCAGAAATCACTAACACAGATGGTTCTGTAGACGCCGAGGAAGAACTCGTGGAGGAATGTGAGAGTATTTGGAAGGAGATGGAAGAGGTATGCAAATATAAGTGATAGACCAGATTTACTATAAACCTTTTTCAGAATTATTTTATTCAACATATGCTTGCCCCACTCCTGTCGGTGATTGAAACACGGACTTTGCCGGGTGCATGCAAAGCCAAATTTT
>QWTY01031603.1:0-11824 GCA_008033365.1 Pseudorectes ferrugineus
TAGCAAATTTATGTGTAAAAAAGGGGGGGGAGGAGGGTAGTTATTATGATTTCTGGTGGTTTAGATAAAACAGACATAGGTTTTGTAAAAGGGAAGGTACCATGCCTGGAAAGCCATCCTTCAGCAGTGAAATAATTACCTATGGGATTGTATTTCCTTAAAGTGAAGAGAGAGGCATTCTGGAATTCCAAACACTCTGTCTCAGCCACCAGCAGGGCACTGAATGGCACTGGGATGCTGCAGGGGTACGGGAACAGATGTTTGTGGGGTGGATTCACGGTGCACCAGCATGGGGCAAGCAGGCACTGGAACACTGCAGCTGCTTCCCTTCCCTAGCCAAGGAATTGTGCCTCTCCCAAGGACACCCCCTCCCACCTCCGAGGAGAACTGAGGGGTCACTGCCCCTCCCTGGAACCCCTGGGACGTGGTGGCCTCTGAGTTTCTGCAGGAAGCCCCAGAACAGGGGAGCAGCAGTGCAACACCTGACGCCAGGGCAGAGGAGACTCACACCAAGTGAGCTGCAGTGAAAGCCACAAGATCACCAAGCTGCTTGTGAAAATTTGGTTTTAAAGCTGATTCTTATTTCAAACAATTTTCTAATCCCTAAGTAGTCTTGAAGTAGGTGCCTGGCCTGTTAGGAAGGGTGCCTGGCCTGCTAGGAAGGGATGCTGGAGTCTGACAAATTTCTTACCTGGATTTTAGTGGGGGTGGGGGTGGTGGCATCCATTAAAAGTCTGTATTGGATCTGGCTACCAAAGCTGGGCCATGCAAACCCAAAACAAAGTCCTGCTGTGTTCAGATATAAGACACTTTCAAACTAAATTTTACACTGAAGAAAACTGTAACATAGCTCAATAGTCAGCCAAGCCAGCTGTAGTTCAAGCCCCTCTAAAACACCATCTCAACTATTATTAGGATCCATAGCTAAGATACGTTGTAAATCAAGATGTTCAGTGCTCACTAAATTCCTTTTAGAATAAAATTAACTTGATTCTAATCCATGCACCCAAAGCTGGCTGTGTGTTCGTCAGCATTCCTTTAAAACAGTGATGTAATGAAGATCAAAATATTCCCACCTTTTAAATCACAGAGGATGATTACATTGAGGCAAATGAAAACTGAAGCATATTGACAAGATTGGGGGTTTTTTTCCCCCCTATGCAGGAAATGATTGTAGAGGTAGGCAGTCTAGTGTTTCACAGAAGTACTGTGTTTTATGTAAATAAATCTATAGCTAGGAACAGTCACAGGGGTTAAAGGGCATCTGTAAAGAGAAAACTATGATTCCTAGACTCTGCTAAATTTATTTAGTAGAGGGACTAAAGAAAGTTTCAGACTGGGCTGTAAGGTGCTAATAGCACAACCAGATAAATGTTAGCTTCCCAAGTCTGGATGCCAGAAGAAACTGTAAATGGCTAAGAGCTGACACAAAATTCTTCTATCCAAGAAAAACATGTTATTCTGCACAAAAAAAAATAGGGTATAGAGTATTATATCTTGGTATAACATTGATGTATTATTCTTTCTCAACCTCTGACCTTCAGGAGGGTGCAGTGTTATTGTTCTATATTAATCCTCCCATGCATAAATTTAGCTTTAAAATTGTTAAGGGGAAGTCATCAACCTACGCTTCATAATTTAATATTTATTTTTATTCACTGTTGCCTACAATTACTTCTTAGAAATTTAAAGCTGAATTAGATTTCCTCTCTGAATTTATTTTTCCTGTATCACACATTTATAAAGGTTTATCAACATGGAGCCCTTGCATGTTGAACCGGAATTGCTTTTCTCTCCAGAACTGAATTAAATTATTTATACAGAGACAGTGACTTTTGGATTAGGCCTTAATTTCAGCAACACTTCTGCAAGCAAAAGAGGCTGAATTTAGTAAGCTTATAATTGATAATCACTAATAACCACCTGCTCAGTGAGTATTTCACTATCAGTTTAACAACATGCTTCAGGAGATGCTCCAAACACAGGGGCATTTCTGACTCTTCAGTTACCCTGTAAGTACAGAGTTTGATTCCTGACCATAATCAGGGTAACACTGACTCATCTGGATCTGTCTCTGAAATCTGAAAGAAAGGTTATTTTAAAAGCTATGTTTAGTCGTTTCATCCTGTGAGGTACAACTGAAGCTTCTAGAAATCCATTATTCTTCAGATAACATGGAGTTTCCTGGCTACAGTTCACCAGTTTAGAAGAGCCTCTGGATATATTTAGGTTACACTAATATGTTACAGCCATGTTGTTTGCAAACCCTTTGAAAAGTGGCAGATTCAATGTATGCTCTTTTCCCAGCAGGACGTTAAATTTTGGTACCTATTTACATGGTTGGATCAAATTCTGTCCCCATTTTCACCTGTACAACCACACTGAAACCAGTGGAAATAGGCAAGGGGAAAAGAAAGCAAATGTAAAGTGAGGTCAGTGTTCCCTTTTTCTCAAAGATAAGAAGTTTTCACATAGCAGCAGCCTTGGGAAACAATCCATTTTAGACCAAATTAGTCCCAGTGGTAATGTTGATTTTTAGCAACTGTGTTACACCAGGGATACATTTAATTCTACTGTTCTTTGTTGTTCTCATTAATAATCCACATTATGTCACTCAGTCTGCATGCAAAAGTATCATTACTGTTATTTAATTACTTTGTTTTTGTAAGAAAATCTACCCGATTGGGTTGAGTATAACCAGAAATGTGGCCAAATTAAAGTTGTGCACTCCAACCCAAATATTTTTTGCTTTGTTTGTGCACATATAATTGCATGTAATTTTTAGTTGTGTACAGAATTTTTATGATAAAACTCCATTAATCACAAATTCATCAATGCAGCAAAAACACATCCCCAGAAACGCGGTATAACGTTACAAACACAAGACATGTTTTAGGATGGAAAGAGGCCAGGATTCCCATCTTCATCTATCCCCTAATGTTACATAAATGACTAAGTCATCATATCCGCGGTTTTCACATGGAAATATAAACACCACTGAAATTCCATACACTATAAATGGCTGTGACTCTCGAGCGCTTAAAATTACCAAGAGAACCATAAGAACAGCGTGCACAACATCCACTGGGGGATGAGAGCAGCCAGGGCAGTGCTGGCAGTGGGTGCTGCTGGTATGGGGCACTCATTGCCACCCCGGCTCCCACTCCTGGCCGTGCTGTCACCCTCCCTGTGCCCTCACACACAGGTCGCTTCAGATCTCTGGCCATTCGGTTCTCCCCCGCTACTGAAGTGGGTTTTGTTTTGCTTCTGTCACTCAGATTAGCTCTGAGGGCCTGGCATGCATGCTATGGCTCCTGAGAGAATAGGGGCTCAAAGTTTATTTAGCTCCTGAAGGCCTGTTCTAGCACTAATTAAAAGTAACCTTTCATGTAGGGCACCGTGGGCCCGGCTTCTGCACAGACGAGGAGCTGAAGTCAGGGAACTTGCTCCGAATGTAAAGCAGCATCCAGGTGAGGAAAATTTCTCTGTCTCTGTGCTTTTGCAAATAAACCAAAGCCAGGCTATATTCTAATCTAATTACAGTCCTTAAATCAGCAGTGTGTTACCAGCTCAGAGTCTTTTTATCTTCAGAGCCTCAAGAAGACAATTCATAAACAAACAGTGGTTGTGAAATCCAGTCAGGCAAGAGATGCCTCTGATTTCAGAGCAGAAATCCATGCTATGTTGATGGCACTGCTGGCTCAAATATCATATTTACATTCTAGTTTTTAATGGCTTGCAGTTAGGAATCAGACAAGCTGTTCTGTAGGTGGTCTAAATTATATCCTGTGTGCACGCTGCATGCTGAGAGGAGTTTGCTGATCTAACAAATGATAAAAGAATAAGCAATCACCCACTGTAAGTCCAAATCTTTACCCTGGCAAACCTTACACTGATTTTTCATAGGGGTTTTGCCTGAGTAATGGCTGTAGAATTTGGCCCATTTTGACCACACCAGTGATTAACAGCCAACTGCCAGGACCCCTGTCCCTCTGGTCCATTTTAGGTATTTAAAGCTGATTCACATTATTGCAATAACAAAAAAATCTTACTATCTTCTAGACTTTTTTGACCTCAGATTTCTCTGTGATGAAGTTATTTTCTCCATTTAATGTTAATATGGTTTTTTTAGACATATCTGGTTACCTAAATACCTAAATATGTATGACTTGTGGGATTTTCAGGAATACCTGAGTGCCTGTCTCTCACTAAAATCAAGGAGAATTAACTGCTAAATGTCTTTAATGAATCATACCGAACTGACTGATGAAAAAAAAATCACATTAGAAAGCTTTAACAAAGCAAGATATTTATTGTGCCACCACATGCCAAACCATTACTCAGATCCCTGCACTTGACTTCTGCTAAGACAGTCAGTCTCCTTTTTCTTTAATTCACTACATTTCATGTCCTTTTAAAAAGGAGTTTCTAAGATATGACCTGGTCTTTCAATCTGTACATAGCTCAGCATCAAAGAGCTTAAACTTGATTGAGACTGGAAATTACAGAATCACAAAATATTCTGAGTTGGACAGGACCCACAAGGTTCATCTGGTCCAGCTACTTGAGCGAACAAACGGAGCTGACGCCAGTGAACTGAATTAATGTAACTCCAATAAATGGTAAAACCTAGAAATTGTAGTGGAACCAGTGGAGAGCTGACACTTTGCATTTTTGGGGTTTAATGTAGTTTCTGAAACAAAAATCCTTGCAAAGGGATTTTCATATTAGGGGGAGTGGGTGAGTAGAACTCAAACAACAATTCTATGACAGGCCCCTAAATGATATCAAAAATTAACACCTTTGTGCTATAAAAGGCAGGAAAGATGCTTGGATGGCCTCTGATGCTCTGCTCCTTCCACTGCTCCAAGGCTTGGGCACACCTGAGCCCTTTCCCCTGCAGCTGCTGGGGGCAGGCTCAGCAGGACTGAGGCCCCAACCCCTTGTGCACATTCACGGCCCCATCTGGGGCAGCAGCTCACAGTGCGGGCACGGTGGGTTCCATCCTGTGGGCCCCAGAGCAACTCTGGCTGCTTTTCGGGGGGAAAAGGGATTTAGCTCCAGGACAACCCTGTGGCCTGGGCTCACAGCGATGGCAGCAGCCCAGGAGGTGTCTTGGAGCCCACCTCCCAGGAATTTGTACTCTGGAAATACACTGGCTAGTGGGAACAATTGGGAGATTTACCTCCAAATCCCAAGTAACATGAGACATCATGTAAGAATAAGATTAAAATGATTAATTTGAGGCAATTGCAGGAGAAACAGCCCTTCTTTATGTCACTTTTTCATAATCCTGAAATAACCCCTGGAAGTAGGCGAATTTGAGTTTCCTTCAACACCTGCTAATATGTTTGAGGTACAAGTTGTAACCCTTATTCCTCCTTCCTGTATCTTGCTGGACTTTGGTTTTTGGGGAGAGATTTCTGTCTCTGTTCTTGAATAGAGCTCTGCTTACAGCAAGGAGTAAAGTCTCTACTCCCAGCACTCCACCAGGTTTAGGAACAGTTTAGCAGATAAGATGCAAGCTTCCCCTCTGTATCCCATTGCCTTCCTCCAGAGCCAGTAAAGAGCAGGGAATAGGAATACCAGGGCTATCTCTTTATTCTCAGTTAAACACTGCTATGCTTATGAATAACCATGGAAGGACAGGAGGGAATGCTCCAGAAAACTAAACCCACAGTCAGGCCTGACGGTCAGGCAGAGGAGGGACCTGGTGGGACTCCATGGGGTGGGGGCAAGGGGAGCAGGCAGCAACCCCTGGGCAGGTCTCATCTGTGGGAGCTGCTGCCACAGTTCATGAACAGGCCATGGAGTGCAGCTCCCACTCCTTCTTGTAGTACTTATTAGCAGTATAAGAGTTAATATTTTCATTTACAGGCAAAAAATTACTCTTTTTTTTCTGTTCTGCTGGAAAAGCACTACTGAAAGCTCATTGGTAGTGTATTGATCTGAATGGTATTTTCCACCTGAGTGCCACTGCCTTGGAGAAGGTGGGACACCTGCCCCATGTCAGGTGGGTGCTGTCCCACAAGAGGGTCAGAGCCTGTGGAGAGAAGGAAGAGCTTCTTCTCCAGAAGCAATGCCCTCATCTTCATGCCTTGCAGACCCTCAGCAGCAAAAATTCTAATTCGCCATGGCCACGCTTTCCCCCCTTTCCCCTCCCTGGAGGCTGCCCACAGGTCTGCTAAGGACTGCAGGATTCTCCCTACTCCCAGTGCCCTGGATTGAACCATGAGCTGCTGAACTCTCCAACGTGCTTTTTGGTGGGTGCACAGTGATGTTTTGTCTGCTGCCCCTTTATCTTGAGTTCATTTGTCTTGGTGTTTCCCACAGATGGTTATAATAAGACTGAAAATGGTTTCCCTGCTTTATAAAAAAAAAAAAAAGGCAACAAACTCCCCTCTCTCCTTTCCATTTTCTTAAGTGAAACTTAGATGTCTTAGTTAGGAAGTAAAGTCTGGATATTAACTTAAACTATATTGTGAAGTCATTTTAGTTTGGGTCACCTGGATTTTTAAGCAGTCAAATCTCTTCAGGCTGGAAATGTTCTCTCTCTACTACCCAGGAAAGAAGAATCTGTTCTGCAGTGGTTTGGGTGGTAAAGGCTATAGATAATAAATAATATGGTCGTATTTTCAACACTATCCTAGGTCACGGCATTAAACATTCCTATGCATAAAGGTAGGCTTCGTGATCTGCATATATATTGTTCTGCATATTTGTTCCTCATTTGTAGGGTTTTTTTTCTCATCTAGCTTGCTAGATTGTGATGGGAAAACTTCAGAAAGTCTGCAGCCAGATTCCCTCCTGCTTGCACTGACTCTGCTCTGAACAGCAGGACATCCACTCCAAACTAATATAAGAAAAATAAGAACAAGTTTTCACTGTGAGAGGTTCCTCTCCTAATTCATACAGACTTTCTGGGAGAAGGGATGAAAATGGCTTTTGAAATATAAAAGGCTGCTCTATCTGACACTTCACTAGGGTTTGTCACATCCTGTTAGCAGTGATCTAGAAATATCAGAGTCATAACGTGTTGGTAATCGCTCACTTTTACCAGTATCATGTGAATGCCCATCCATGGTAACGCTCAACCTGTCGCTCAAACAGCTCCAAAGACAGGTTGTGTAACGGGAGAGATTGTTAATGCGTGGGACGAGTAAGTGTAAAGGAATAACCTGCTTTATCCTGTAGAGTCAGTGTACACTAGGCAAAAATCATCCCCAGCACAGGGGCTTTCACCACTTCTGAAGATTTTACATTTTAGATACTCTTTTATCTCCATTAAAATCCCTTGCTATGCATGTATATCAAGTCCATGGTGTTTTTTGAGGTTTAGATCTAAAATATAGCCTCTTTGCTTAATAAAACTGCATTTTTTTCCCCTTTTATTCAGTTAGGTCCATTTTGTCACAGAAACCTATATGTTCAGTCATTGTAAGGGATTACTATTATATATTCCAATAAAAAATTGTTCACTTTAAGGAAAAAGTGAGTAGGAATTTGCTTCCAAAGCATTTTCATCAATACACTGTCAGCTTAAGGCTGATACCTTTTAATTACATGGCATTTTTTTCTGGAGATTTACCCTTAAATCTCTCAATAACCCCAGCAAAATCTTCATGTCAGCTAATAGACCACTCCCCTTAGAGTACAACTGCATCAGGCAAAGAAAAAGATCTAAACAGTCCCATTCATTTTTCCTCAATTTAATATTGTTAAATGGGAATTGAATGTAGGAAATGACAGTCCACAAACAAGAAAACTCCCAGTAAAAGAGACCGGGTTACACATCTTCCTGTGAACAGGAAAATTTCAGCTGCAAGTCTGTGGCATGCAATTTCATCTTTCAGGAATTTTCTTCATACTCGCAAATGAATACACATTATTCAGCTTTTGTCTGCAAATGATAAAACAAAGCCAGCACGAGTTCAGAACAGGAAACAGAGCCAAGCAGAAGAATAGCCTCGAACGTGGAATAAAACGTAGATGCGAGGTGGCCGAGCTGTTTGAAATATAATTGCAGTGGCAGATATTCCATGCTGGCTGGGCGGAATTGGGTAAATAAATAAAGGCTTGGGTGTGAACACGCCGCCGATGTGGGCACCGGGCGAGGTGCCACCTCTGGCAGACCCGCGGAGGTTCCGCGCGCGGTTCTGCGAGCGAGCGAGCGAGCGCTGCTCTCCGCGCCCGGCAGAGCGCGGCGCGGGCTGCCAGGAATCATTCATCAGCCCCTCCAGAAAGGGCTGTCAGCCCCGGCTGCAGGCCCAGCGCCAGCCTGTCAAGTGTTGGGCTCGCAGCCAGTCTGTCATGGTTTGAGGCTGGTAGCCAAGCAGTAACTTTGATGTTTAAGGGGTTAGCCAACTGGTATGTGAGGGTGGCCTATCAGCTCAGAAATAATATACCGCACTCAAAGGTCATGAGTTCTGAAACTAATCTGGCTGTTATAATATTTCTAATAAAAACTGAGGTAGACCTTTTATATTGTAAAAAGTGTTCAAATTATTTCAGTATTTGTTTTGATTAAAATTTCCATTACACGTGCTTTTCATTACGCAACTCAATTAGTATATAAAAGATTTTCTGTTTAAAATGTTCAAATGAGCATAATTGTTCAATTTGGAAAGATTACAATGCTTTTATTTAATTAACACTGCAATAAATACTTCATTTTGTAATGAACCCCATACTTTTGGGCCATTAACCATTCAATAAATTTACAGTATGGAAGGTTCTTTATGGGGAAGAAGATAAATAAAGCGATTTAAATGAGTGTGCAACAGCTCTGATGCTAAGCAGCAAATTATAGCTTTTTGCTTCCCATCCAATAGAGACATACCTCGATTGCAAACATATGGGAATGTAATAAACACTACATATTTCAATTACTATTTTGAACATGAGTTACACAACACTTTCAAATTTTCTACGTAGAAATGCATGTCCACATTTGTAGCATCTTCCCAGAAAATAAGATGAAATAAATTTTCATCTGCCTTTCGCCTTCCCCTTCTCCCACTTCATCCACTGCTCCCGGGGTTCTGAAAATCTGTGTGGGAATTTCCTGGTTTAGAGCTGATCATTTGTTTCTTCACGAGAGTAAAATGAATCAAAAAACATCCCAGCTATTCAATCATTTGTTATTTGCAATATGAGGGAGGAAAGTCCCCTGGTCATAGCGTGGCGTGGTGTGCTCAAACACACCAGTGAAATCACAGAGAGCAGAGCTGTGACAGAGTAAAAGGAACACAGTGTGAACCCCACGCTCCAGCTGGATCATGTCCATCCATCCCTCCATTCTGAGGCCTACAAGTGTGTCTAAATTCATAAATCAGAAAGAGGCTCAAGAGGTGAAAGTGGCTGTGTCAGGTAGTGGAAGTACTGCTCCGAGTTGGATGGGAAGCAAGAGCCTGGAGTCACAGAATCATTTAGCTTGGAAAAGAGTTCCAAGATCATTGATTTCAACCATGAACCTACTGGTCCCCACAGGCCGGGTGATTCAGGCCCCCAGGCCTGACATGACCGCGAGGTGTTAAATGCCTTCAAATCCCAACAAAAGCTGCGGAGCTGGGAGCTGTGGGCACGTGCAGGAGCCGTGCAGAATCCTGGTTCATCCAGGCTGCCGGGGACCTGCCGCCAGGGCTGCCGTGCCACCCACCTGCCGGGGAGCTCGCGTGGAAAAGGGGCTCACTTCTGTCAATATTTTGTGTCATTTCATGGTTGCATGCATGGAGGGCAAAGCTATTTCAGATTTACAGGGCTTCTCGGCCAAAAATGCTCATAAAACTCCAGTTTGCCAAAAATGGTAACATTACCAGTAACAAAATCTAATTTGTGAACTTCACTAGGTAAAAGGGCTCTTTGTAAAACTATGATTTCATCTAGGAATATGGATTCAAAAGATTTTATTATTTCATTAACCAAACCTCTCTTTCGCTATTCCAAATGTTACAATCCAGAATCTTTAAGTGAAAACCATAAAAACCCACCGAAAAAACCCCCAAACCAAACCAACATGACAACAACCCAAGAAAATACTTTTGAAATGTATTAGACTTTTGTTTTTCACACTTTTAAAATAGATTGGACAGCATTTTTCTACAATGTCCACTGGAGTCCTTTCAGATGCTGTGCTGTGTTTACAGTATCAATTGTTTACAATAATTATGAAATTAAATTAAGCCACATAACCATGTATTTAGGCATTCCCTGTGAACTGTAACCACTGAGCAAACTACTTGAAAAACATTTACCGCACGTTGTATTTCTCAACTGTTATTTGGCATTTTTTTTCCTAATCTGAAAATAATGCATAAGCAACACAGACATAAAATATCTAAAATCTAGATTTTGAGGATGTTTAAAACTACAGGTGAAAAGAAAAAGTACTACTAAAACTTGACTTAATAAAAAGTTTTTCTTGAGATCATTTAAAATTCCTAAGTATACCTTAAAACAAGTAAACATTTCAAATAGATTTCTCTCAGGAAATATAGCCACCTGCTCTTGTATATTTTCTGGAGAGGGGAAAAAGATAGACCCCTGTTGTGCAAAAATAAATTGTGCAGTTTGTGGTAACTTTATTAAAGATGAGCAATTTTTAATGCTAGCAGTGAGACGTAAATATTTAACACAAGAGTCTCTTTCTTAGAGAAGCTTTGAATAAGGACATGCCTGTTTTAAACTATAGATTTACAGGCAGAGAAGGAGCAAAATATTTTAAAATATTAACTGTATAGTCTGGTCAATGAAAGTGTTAAAATCAGATTAAAATCTCAACAAGCCACAAGCTGTCCTGTAGTAGTTTCTTAGTCCCTGGCACTTGCAAACCTGGTGAATTAGGATATGGTCTCACTAGGAGGTTGCTCTCACTGTAATAATAGACTTTCCATTGCTGGGAGAGGAAAGGATACATCCCTTAAAGTCTATTTTGTGGGCCTGTTTCAAGAACCTGATTAATAATCAAGACACTTAAGCATGTGCTACATTTCATGGTACTTAAACACAAGTTTATGAAATAGTTCAGTTTAGCTCTGATAGTGATCTCTATCTGATTACTGGTTTTTTTGCAAATGTCAGACTATTTGAACTGCTGTTTTCTTGTCTAACTGCATGATTTAAGGTCAACTAGATTGAGAAACTATAAAAGATTCCTTCATAATTAACTGATTTTATCAAACTCCAGAAATAAAATTCAAATATTCTGAAAAATCAGGTCCTCCAGTGCAGTTCTGCAGTGTTGTCTCTGAACCCTCCACCTAGGAAGGAAGACACCTCTGGTTTAGAACTCATGTACCAAAGAAATATGATATTCCTACCTTTCATCTAAATGGCAAATAACAATTAAAAGAAACAGCCATAATAGTCTAAAGGATAAATTATTAATTTCCTGCTTTTGACTGTTCTGGTAAAATGACTTCTGTTTACACAAAAGAAGTTGATTTTGTTTTGAAACACCCTCTTGTTTACTGTTCTTATCCCAATCCTGCAAACTCCTCACCCTTCTCCTTTTACAGCAATATAAACATTGAAAGTAGCAATGATTCTCTCGCCAGTGCTGTCTTTGCTCATACCTGAACACTTTAATCTATCTATTTATAGCATTGTAAGAAAATCATTTAAATCACTGGAATGGTGTTTCTTCCACTCATTCAATACATGAATATGAACCAAATATACTCTTTTGTGAAATATGCGTCGGTAGGACCCCGGCACAGTCCTGAAGGGTAAGCTGGGAATATTGTCAAGAATTTTAACGTTTTGACCAAGCTGTCTCATAATAGCAGTAGACAGGGCTGGGGCTTTATAGGCCTCTTTTTTTTTT
>QWTY01031613.1:0-21646 GCA_008033365.1 Pseudorectes ferrugineus
CCCAGCATCCTCTGGGGGAAGAACTTTTCCTGTTAATCAGCTTAAATCTCCCCTAACACAGCTTCATGATGAAGTTGAACGCTTGTTGGTGGTGCTGGATGATGCGATGGGGTAAAACAGTCACCAGCTGAAGCTTGGAAGATTCAGGTTGAATCTTGAATAAAATTCCTCCCCAGGAGAGTGACCCTGGAACAGTCAAAGGGAGCTGGGGCATCTCCACTCTTGGAGAATCCCAAGACTTAGCCTGATATTGCCATGGCCACCCTGACGTGATGGTTGGGCTGGAGCCTCTGGTGACCTGCCTGCCTGTCTCTGACATGGGATTTTTGCATTTATCCATAGACCGCTCACTTGCAGGCTCTCCTCTGGCTGGCTGGGACTGTGATCAGATCCCATGGATGGGCTTACGCCTGGGTGATCCTCTGCTATCCCAGGATAGCGTGGGGACCAAGGGAGAGCTTACAGTGCCCAACTTTCCTGAGGCAACAGCCCCAGCTTTGCTGCCTGCATGAGCGAGAAAGCGCCCCAAGAGGAGGCTGGGGCAATTCACAAATTCACCTTGCTGGGTCACCATCATGAGCATCATGGGTGGGTCCCCTGAGTGCCCTTCAGCACTGACACGAAGAGACGTGTGTAAGGACCATGTGATGTCTGTGACAAACCTTTCCTCTTAAATTGTGTTTAGTTTTGCGCTTTTATTGCCTAGATTCAACTCCTCTCCTTCTCTTTCCTAACCTCAGTTATTAATCTGAGTGTCTTGGAAGCCTCTTCAGTTCGTCCAACGATGGCCTCCGTGGTGGGGAGAGAGGGGCTTGGATGCCATCCCAGGTCTCATAGATTCAGTGTCCCCATTGATTTTCTCTGTTTTGTATCTGGTGACATTGAGCTGATTCATCCACTCCTTTTTCTGCACTGTGTGATGTCCCAGGACTAGTTTCAGCCATTGTCCTTCATCTTCCCAAATAAAACCTGAAGGAAAGGGGAGGGAGAGTGAAGGAACTCTGAAAGGTGACCAGAAGCCTGTGAAGCAATGCTGTGATGTCATTCTTCAGCTTTGTGTTATGTGATGATGCTTCTCCAGCCAGTGTCAGGCACTGTGCTGGCTCCAGCTCCACAATGCTGAGCCATGTCCAGGTGTGGGCCAGAGCCCCATCCCCTCCTGAGTGCTGTGCTGGGCTAGCTGCAGTCCTGGTTCCACATGGTCTCATCCCATTCTGGTGTTCACCAGCTGCCTCCATCACCTCTGAGATTGCTGTGGTTGGCCTTTTGGCCTGGTGGTCTTCTGGGCCATCATCCCCCACTGTGGGCACAGCTCAGGATGGCTCAGTGGCCAATGCTCCCGGCTCCCCTGGAAGCAGACAGCCCCAATTCTAATGGCAGGGAGAGTCCTGCTTAGGAATCTTGGGCAGAAGCTATGTGGGAGAAGCCTCAGCTTCTGGGCTGCTCCTGGGCTTGTCCCAGCCTTGCTCCCTCTGGCAGCATCATGCCTGGGGCTGTGTGGAGACCCCAAATTCTGCCAGGGTTGGCAGCCCCTGGGCAGGGGGTTAGAAAGTTGGGCTCAGAGCCCTGCACCCCCATGCCCCCCCACATTTGTGTCCCAGCACCCTGAGCACCCAGGGGTGGGCTCTCTTTGCTCAGTGGCCAGAGCTCTCTTGAACCTCAGTCTGACCCAGGCTACGCTGACGAGTGTCTGACCATGGGACCAGTCAGCCATTGGGACAATGCTGGATACTGGGGGAAGACGTGCTTCTCATATTGTCCTCAGGGCTCATCTCTGATGCCAGGTGAGCACATGCAGCAGCAGCCCCAGTGGGGACCTGCTTACCACCCTGTCTGCTGCTTGTTACCACCTGCCTGTACTGCTGCAAGGTCATCCATCTCCCCACTGCATCCCCCTCAGGACCAGGTAGCGCCCAAGCAAGGCTAGGCATGTTGCCTGCCCGTGGGAAGGCTGGGGCAGGGAGAGATGGCACCCAGCTATGGAAGAAATACATTTTTATTAGGAAAGCGCTCTGCAGAAGTGCCAGGCTCTCTCATACCAAACTAATCCCTCCAACTCCACTGGGTGGGATGCAGGAGCCCAAAGGGCGTCCAGCTACATCCATAAATAGTGCTTCCTCCTGGCCAGGAGCAGCGCCGGGGCGGAGGGGAGGGAGGGTGGCATCGGTCGAAACCAGCTCGACCCCACTCCGGCATGCACCGCCAGTGGAGAGCTGTGCCTGGAGGGGGGGGCTGCTGCCAGCGATGGATGTGGGGCACATCTCCGGCACTGCCCTGGGCACTGAGCAGCAGCTCCCTCCCTCTCCCGTGCTCCGCGACCCCGACAGACCGGAGTGGGGCGCGGGAAGCGAGCGGCTCGGTTACTGCAGAATATACCGTGGGCACGTCTAGTACAACAAGCGCTGCTTATGCGATCGATAATACTGCTACAAAAAAGGGGGGGGGGGGGGGGGGGGGGATACGCCACACACGGAGCCCCCCGGGATGGCGGCCGGGCCGGCGCCTTGCGGTCCCGCCCTGTGCGGGGAGGGAGGGCGAACTGAGACCCGGGCAGGGAGCAGGAGCAGGGCACAGATGGAGGGACCGGGTCCTAGGGCAGGGGGGACTAAGGCAAAAAGGGGGATGAGTGAGGTGGAGGGGGATAAAGGGAGGCTCAAGGCTCTTCCAGTGCCCCCAGCCCAGTCCAGGCTCCCACGTTCGCTGGTTGTGCTGGCAAATGTCCTTCTTCCCGGGGTGCGGCCGGTGCGGGGCCGGTGCCCGGTTCCTGGTCACTGCACTGCCTGAGCAGGCACAGCAGCTGCCCTGGGAGGCTCCAGGCTCGCTTCCCGGCTCTTCTTCCTGGGAGGCTTCTTAATGGGGGTTTTCTTGGCTGCCTGCTCAGTGGGGAGAGCCTGATCCTGGCCGCTGCCGGCACTTGGCTTCTCCACCCACTTGGGCTCCCCGGCTGCCGTCTCGGCCGCCCCAGGGATCAGTTTTTGCAGATGGGGAGAGGTGGGCAGCAAGGGTTTGCTGGTCTTCTGGCCGCCGGCGGCCGCCGAGCGCTTGGCTTTCTGTGGAGGGGTGGGCTTCTCCCGCTGGGCACCAACCCCGTTCGCCCGGATGCCTCCGTCCCCCTTGTTGAGGCTCTGAGTCTTTTCCTTCAGCTGTGCGGCCAGCTCGGAGGCCAGCTGGGGATGCAGCGGCTCGGAGCGGGGTTTGCTGGTGCCGGGGCTGCGAGGAGCATCCCTGGTGTCCCCGGCCCGCCGTTCCGGCTGGAAGGCACCCATCTTTCGGAAGGCATTCTGCACCACCCCGTTGATGCTCTCCATCGGCTCCGAGCTGGCTTTGCTCCTCTGCTTGGGTTTGGAGGGTGACTGGGGCTCCCCGGCGAGGCTGGATTTGCCCTCGGGGACGCCGGGCTCCTTCGGTTGCTTCTGCGCTTTCTCTTTGCCCCGGGCGCTGCCCTTCTCCTCCGCTCTGCCCTGCACATTGGCCGACGTCTCGCTAGGGCTCCTCTTCCTCTTGGCCAAGCCCTGGCCTTGCTCGGGGCTGCCGGACCGGGCGGCCGCTTGCTCTGGGGACTGGCTGGGTGCCGGCAGCGAATTGGACTGGCCAGAGTTATACCTGCCATGGATCCAGGAGACTTTGGGCTTCGTGGCCGGATCTGGAGGACGGGGCTTGGTCCTTTCTGGGGATGGCGGCTTCCCGGGACTGCGGGGCTCCGCAGTGGCATCCTCCTCCTCCTTGGACTGCTTGGAGAGGCGGGCGACCCGGGCATAGAGCGCGGCACCGGCTGAGCCTGAGCCGCAGGAGGAGCGTTCGCTGTCTGAGGACTTGAGCAGGGGGGTCTCACTGCTGTCGGCCGGGAAGGCTCTGACAGAGCCCGTCTCCTTCAGGAACGTGTATTCACCTGCTTCCTCCCCGCTGATCGGGGCCAGCAGCTTGTCCCCGGGGCTGGCAGGTGTCCCTCTGTCCCTGCTGTCACCCATGCTGTCTGGTGGAAGAGAGCACAGCGGTGTCAGGTGGGATGTGCCAGAGGAGGGGAAGGACTGAGATGCTCCCGCAGGACAGTGTCCTCCCAGTTAGGTTCCCAGTCAGGGATCTCCTGGCTCTTAACCCTGGAGCAGCAAATACTGGAGGAGGGAGCTCTGAAACTGTGTGGGAGGCAAGACTGGAACCTGCGCTCCTTCCTGGGGCACGAGGAACCAGGGTGACATGGTCCCCACCACAAAAGAGTGACTCTCCATCAAGCAGACCCCTGGTGATGTCCCCAAAGTCCCCTGGGGATGCACCCTATTCCCTGCTCACCTTCATGGGGGATGCAGTACACGGGCCCCTCATCCGTGGTGTCAAAGGAGGAGAAGGAGCCGCGGGATGACCAGGATGGGGAAGGCTGCTCCACCACAGAGGGTGGCTCGATAAAGCTGCAGTTCAGGGTGTTTTCCAGGTCATGGTGGGCCACTGTGAGGGCAAGGAACTGTTGTCAGTGCCTGTTCTGCCAAACCCCCAGTCCCCACTGCCAGCCAGGAGGGTGGGATGCTGCACAGGGACAGGGACAGGGACAGCATCCAAGGTATGGGGACACCTTTGCTGCACAGTCCCACCAGGTTCCTCAGCCAAGTGGCCACAGAAGCCATCAACCAGCAGTGGTGGTGACCAGCATCCCCAATGCTTGGGCTGTGGGCAGCAGAGCCTGTTCAAGCCTCACACTTCCATCTATCCCCGTCTCCAGCTGCCCAAATTGAGGATGCACGTGGTGGAGGGACAAGCCACCCAAACCCTGGGTCCCGTGAGGACTTGGTGGGTGTCCTGGTGGTCACCCACGAGCTGTGCAACTGGGCACAGCCGCCTTACAAAGAGGGTCCTGGCACTGTGACTGTCCCCTTCATAGGGAGAAAATTAGCTGCTGGCTTTAATCCACTAATTCCCACTTCAGCATCACTGACTGCATTTTCCTTTTCCATGTGCTTTTGCACACAGATGCAGAAGGATGATCAAAGGAAGCCTGCAGCAGGGAGATGTACATTTTCCCAATTCTGCCACTTTTCAATCCCTTTTCCAGCTTCTTCCCTCCTGAAGCTGAGTAGGAGTATCCCTCCCTTCAACCTCTGGCACTGCCCCTCTGCCAAGGGGCCACCCACAGAGAAGCCAAGTGGAAGAGAGAAACCACCAGACGAAAAACGGTGTTAATAAAACAAAATAGAGAAGATGAGCAGTTAAGAGTTGTCTGGGCTGGAGTGACCTTTTTTTTCAGCTTGGTAATTTTAAGGCTTTTTGCTGGATAAGGTCATGTCCCAACACATCCTGAGGGGCTTCCCCAGGTGCCCACAGCTTCAGCATCGTCCTTGGGTACCCACAGAACTGAGGCAGCACCCAGCTGGGAGGAGGGACCGACCCTCCCAGAGAGCCATGCAGCAGTAGATGCACTTGTCCCCATCCCCTTCCACTGGCTTTTGTCCCCTGGGACAGTGACAAGCTGCCTCCATGGCCAGGCAGAGCCTTGTTTTGCATGAAGGGCTGCAAAAGGGTGGTCCCAGGGGATGCTCAGGCACTGAACAGGCTCCCCAGGGAATGGTCACGGCCCCAAGGCTGCCAGAGTTCCAGGAGCATTTGGACAATGCTCTCAGGCAGAGGGTGGGATTGTTGGGGTGTCTGTGCAGGGCCAGGAGCTGGATGATCCCTGTGGGTCCCTTCCAGCTGAGGATATTCTGTGATTCTATGAAAACCCCATGCACAGAGAGGGTCCCAACTGTACATGGATATTTCCAGGTATTTTTAACCTTTGACTGAACATCCCAACTGCATCCCAACCCCAACTGCATCCCAGTCATGCTGCAATTGCCTGCCTGGACTGTTTGATTCTTGCAGCACATCCCTGTTTTACAATAAAATAGCTTTTAGTGTTATTGGGATGCCCACTGGAACGTTTATGCATTATTAGGGAATCTGGCTTCAGACGTGTAGGGCCATTAAAATGGCAGCAGTGCTGCACACTCGCCCCTGCATAGTTTGGCTTCTTGGAGTAAGGAAAAAAACCCAAGCAGAGATATTTAAAGAGCAAATGGCCCAGAGAGGGGGAAGCGGCAGTTCCCACATGGCTTTCCTAGTAATAAAAACCAAAAAGAGAAAATTAAAAGCAGCCGTCTGGAAACAGATGAAGGGAGATGCTTCCTGAGAGGAGGCGTGACAAGCGGCTGGGACTCACGGCCACAAGGTGACTCCAGGACTCCAGTGAGACCCAGGACACAGCCAAAGTATAAAATGAGGATATGTAGTACACCGGGAAGCTTCAGGAGGCTTGGGGGCTCCAGCATGGTCACCAGGGAGTTTTCTTCCCTGGCTGTTGGGGCTGAGAGAAACTTGGATGCTTCCCACATATCCCTATCGGTCACTGCTCCCCAAAATCTCCCAGAGCCACAGCATCAGGATGACAACCCCAGCCCTGCTTGCACAGTGGCCGGTTGGTCTCAAGACCAGGATGAAGCAGAGAAGAGCAGCAGCAGAACCATGAGAGAGAGATCCCAGAGTCCTCCTGGCCACCCCCCCCACTCATCCCAAGCTCCCCATGATCAGCATCACCCTTGGGGTTGGTTGAGCTTTGCTGCTTGGAGAGAAGTGGTGGGGTGCAGGGCTCAGGCTAGCCCTGGCACCTTCAGGGTGACATGACCAAGACCCATGCTGGTACCATTGACACCTGAGGAGCAAATCCCACACAAAGGGGTACCCAAACGCTGGCCCTACGGCCACTGGTGTGAGCCCAGGGTGTGGCCCTGCAGGCTGCCAGCTCAGGTGCAATCCCCAGGGAGATGTTGTGGATCCAAAGCTGCTGCCAAGGCTGGGGAGCAGCTTTTGAGGGAGGAACCTGGGGCTCCAGGCACCTGATGAGCTTTAGTGGGGCTTCAAGACCTGCTGTCCCACCTGGAAAGGTTCTACCATGTGTAAACTTGCGCTCACCGGTGTTTGAGCCCAGAGGAGAAAACCCTTCTGGTGCCAGCAAACACATGGCCAGGAATGTGGGCAGATCCAGAGCGACCACTGCCCAGGCGTCAGCCAGCACCAGTTTCACTGTGACATCCCCACAAGGTCCTGAGCACCTCCAGCCCTTGGGCTGGGGCACTTAAGCAACTCCTGCTGGGGCAGGACCAACATAGGGAACAAGCAGCCTCTGCCTCTGCGGCCTCGATACTGGCTACTGTGGCTTCCACAGCACCAGGTGCAGTCATGACATGGCACCCTGGTCACCGGGCATCAGGGATGCAGCTGCCATAGGCAACCCAACAGGTCCCTGTCACCCTGGGGTCCCCAGACCCAGTGGGGGCTGGAGGCACTGCCAGACCAGGTGTCAGTGGGACTGGGAGCTGCTGGACTCCACGTGGACTCCACTGTGCCGGATAACACAAGGCAAGCCCTGACCAAAGCCTTTCTCTCCAGTGAGATGACAACCCTCAGCCCCGCAACAGACTCCAGGAACAGCCCCAGCCCTGCTGGGACCTGAGACCATCCTGAGCACCCTCAGCGTTTCCCAGGGCTGCTGCTGCCCTGTGTACACAGAGTGGCTGGACTGGCGCCAGCTGCCTGCAGGCAGCCCACCTGCCCTCACTGCACACAGGCACCCTCTGTCCTCTCCAAGCCCTTCCTGGCGCCTTCCACAAACACAGCCTCTATGATCCTCTATATCCTTGCAGCAGGAACGTTTCTTGGGCCCTGGCACACCGTGCTCCAGGCAGGGCTTTGCTGTGCCCCACGTGGCGAGGGGTTATCCCCCCAGCTTGGATGCTGAAGGTTGTGCGTGGTGTGCAGGGATGGGGGTCACCTCTGTGTCCTGCCTGGGATGAGGGATTTAGCCTCACGCTGAGCCACTGTGTGCCAGGATGTGGCTGCTCTGGGGGTTCCACCAGCATGGCATGCCCAGGGAGGTGCTGGGTTCAGGAGGAGGGGCTAGGGCTGAAGTGCATCCCAGCACAGGGTGGGGATTGCTGCCTTCACACCAAGTTTAGTCAACAGGGTTGCAGCAGATCCCCAGATACCCATGCTGGGAGAAGGTGCAAGGAGAGTCCAGAGGGTGCAGGGGACAGCATTCGCCAGCTGCTGGAATGCAGGGGGTCCTCAACAGCCCTGACAGTGCCAGGTCAGGGGCTTTGCCAGGTATGAGCCAATTCTGCACCCAGGCAGAGTGGGAAGCTCAAATCAAATCTCTGCTCCTCCATCCTCAACTCTGCTGCACATGGCAGGAGGGTGGGCATCCCCCCAGATGCTCTGGCTCCAGGCAAAGCTGGGGCAGGGTTACCTCAGGATCAAAAGCACTAGCAAGGCATCTTGCTGAGTGACAGGGACCATTCCTCTCCTCAGGAGAGTAAACCCAAAACTACTCAGCAGAGCTCCAGAACCAGGCACAATCTTTGCATCCTCACAAAGCAAAATGTGCTTGGAGATCCAGAAGCTGCAGACAGAAAGGGCTGAGCCCCTGGGAGCCAGGCAGCTCATACCAACCATTGAAATGCTCCCAGGGATCCATGTGTCCCTGTCACTGCCCTGCCATGCTCACCACCCTGCTTTGGGGCTGCAAAGGATGCTGTGAGCCAGACACACTGCCCCGACAGGAGTAAAACCTGTCTCTCTGCACCCTCCCCAAACCCCAGCACCTTACCCATGACCTTGGGGAGCTTCTGGCGGCGCAGGGGGATGCGTGGGAGCTTCATCCCAATCCGACTGAACCGCCCACACAAACGTCTTGGAGGCTTCTTGGCTGCTGCTGGGTCCTGGCTGGAGCTGCAGAGAAGGTAATGGCACTGTCAGAGGCACTGTTCCCCTCCTGTGGTGGGGACAGCCTTCATGGGCAACAGAGAGGCAGCAGCTCAGGGATGCTGCAAGTGCAAAGGGGTTTTGGAGTGATAATGGGGTGGATCAAAAGCAGGGGCATGCCCAGGCCGAAGGAGCTGGGGACCCACAGAGGCTGCTGCCAGCCCTGGGCACCAGCTTGTGCCACACCAGGATATAGAGCAATGCCAGGGGATGCTGGCAAGGCCAGATCCAACCACGGCCATTGGCAGCACAGCCCCAAAATACCTGCAATGCCTGGTCAAGACCCCAAATCTTTAAAAATAATAAAAATCATCCTAACCCAAAGCCAAACATATGGCTTCTCTTTATTTGCTCTCTGGTTTTGAAGCCTCCTGGGGCCGCATTTTCAAGCAATTTTCCACAGCCGCAGGAGGGAGTGGCTTGGTGTGTTGACTCAAGGGACCCTGTGCCATGCCCACCACCCCCTGCAGGGACTGCGCTGGGACAGCACCACAGGTCACCCAGAAGTCTGGGGACAATGTGGTCTGGGCACCCTAGGAGAGAGGAAACTCTCTGAAGCCATTCCCCCTCTGCCTGTGCTATTCCTCACCTGCTGAATTTGTGCTTTATCTGCAGGATAATTACCTGCAGCCCCCAGGCTCTCCAGCTGTGTTGGGCTGGGATTGAGCTCGCAGGGCTGCAAGGGAAGGCTTCTGGAAAATTCCTGTGTAGTGGCTGGTGGCAGGAGGGGGTTTTCTCTGCAGCTGGAGGAGCTCCAACAGCCCTCTCATCCCTTGCTGAGCAGCACAAACCTTTCTCCCTGCCCAGTCCTATTCTCATGGTAGGATGTTAACCTGGTGCTAAATGCTGCCAGCATCCTGACCTTGCTGCAGGAACCCACCCACCCAGCCCTGATCATCCATCCCCATGTGAGACAGTCAGCATCCTCCCCGTCCCCCAGGCCTCATCCCTTGGCCCAGGGGTTTGTTCTGAAGGTCTTGGCCGTGTCTTGATGCCCTTGCTGTACTTCAGGGCTCCCTTTGCAGATCAGCTCCAGACCCTAGAGACTGGAGGGGACTTGGCAGGTCTCCATGAAATGATGGCCCACAAGAGAGAAACAAAGTCAGGGAGAGCAGGAAGGGGTTCCCCAGGAAGGGCTCACCCTGAGCACCTCCATCAGCCCTGATGATGCAGCAGGACTGCTCAGACCCAGGTACTCACATGGTGTCAGGTGGGCAGCACAGTTCTGCCTCAGTTTCCCTGCAGCACCGCTGTCCCAGCATGGTCTCTGCATCCCCCTGTCAATCCCAGACCCCACCGGTCTTCCACATTCCCAGCCTGGTGAGATCCCTCCTGGTCCCGGCACTCACCCGCTGGCTTCATCCTTCTTGCGGCAGACGCAGCAGCAGCAGAGCAGGGAGAGCAGGAGGATGAGCAGCAGCGCCAGGAGGGCCCCTGCCCCGATCACCCCCATCCTCTGGTTGGCCTCTGCAAGGCAGACCCGTGGCTCAGCCCGGGGGCCAGCCCTGTGGCAGAGCCCAGCCCCCAGCCCCCAGCCCCCAGCCCCCAGCACTCACCCATGTGGCAGGCGCCTGTCAGGGGGTCGCAGGCGCCGTCGTGGCAGCTGCAGACGTTGGCACAGTTTGCTCCGTAGCGTCCGGGAGGGCAAGTCAGGTTACAGCTGGAGGGAAGGGCTGGATGAGAGTGGTGCATCCCCCACTCCAGGCACAGCAGTGGGGGCCACTTGGCTGCCACCTTCTCCCAAACCCTCCATGCTCCAGGGAGCACTTCTCCAGCTTGCTCCAACACAGCTCCTCCACACCCTGGGGGACCCCTTAAACCACAGGGATCAGGAGCCCATCACCCACGCAGTGGCTTTGCCCATTGCTTAGGGGATTCGGCCCAGCTGGATCTCAGGCACTCTTACTGCTCTCTGCATGGGACTTCACCATTAGACACAGTAATTAGGAAAGGTCATTAACCCAGCAGTCACACCTAAAGACACCCTGATGTCACACACAGGGATTCCAGCTCAGCTCAGTGGTGACGTGGCCATGGCACCCCAAGCCCCACCCCCCACCAAGCCAGGCAGAACCACAGTGGCCACAAGCTGGGAAGGTGCCCAGATTGACTTTTTTTTTGCCTCCAAGAAGGAAAAACAACAGAGCAGCCCTAAGACCCTCCCAGTTTGGTTACGCCTGGTGTCAAATCTCCACTGCTGGTAAAATGACTTCCTGATGGTGTCATGGAGATGATGGGGACACGCATAAATGGGCACCAATCCATGAGTCTCAAGGGCTTGAGCATGGAAAACACGTGCCAGGCACGTGCCAAAGCACCTGGGCCTTTTGGTGTCAGTGGGTCCAACCCAACCTGCCTCCCCAGCCATGGGCCAGGCACCACAGAGCAGGACCCAGATGGAGCTGGGAGATGTTGGCAGCACTGCTGGGCACCAAACCCTCCACCAGCCGCATCCCAGCTGGAGTGGCTGCAGCTGGAAGGAGCCAGTGGGCCCCAGCCCAAAACTGCTCCCCTGGGAACACAGCTGTCCCCAGCCCTCGGTGCTCTGCCCCGAGGCAGATCAGCCCATTTCACACTCCAACAACTTGCAAAGCACCACCTTGGCCAAGTCTCGTGCCTGCTGTGTGCCTGCCCTGTGCCTGCTGTGTGCCTGTCATGTGCCTGCTGTGTGCCCATCATGTGCCTGCCAGGATGGATGCTGAGCTTCTGCGTCTGCTCTGCTGCACTGGGAGAACAGGAGCAGGGATAGTCCCCCAGCAAGGCAAAACCTCTCACCCCACCATTGGCCCCATATTTCTGCCCCAGGCTAAGATTTTGAGAGAGCAGAGGAGGGTGATTTTTTTCCAGGAGAGTCCTGACACTTCTGGGAAAGATGGAGAACATAAAGCACTTTGTGCACACATAAATATTTTAGCAGCTGCTCCTTTAGCCTCCTCCCGACACAGAGCTGAGAGGACACGCTGCATGGCAAGGACATTGCTTCTGCATTCATTGCAGAAATCCCCTTTTTAGCAAAATTATACCCTGCTAACAAAAACACTGGTTTGGATATAGTCACAGGGATCTGCCTGAGCACCCGGAACGTTCCCGAGCCTGCCTGACTGCACCACCTGGCACAGCTCAGCTCAAGGTTATGGCACCAAGGCTGCATCCCGAGCATCCCCCATCCCCACCTTCCCAGTCCTGTGCCAGGGTCTCAGAACAGGTCAATCCATACTCTGCCCTCTGGCACTGTGCTGAAAGCATCACCAGACCCCGCTGGGGAGCATTCAGACCCTCTCACCTCTACCTTTGCTATCAAAGGTGGCCATGATGCCCAGGCCGGGCATCCTGAACTGGTGCCAGTGCCCAGCAACTGTTCCAGCACCACAAGTGGTTGGCAAAACCCCACAAAAAAACTCCCCAAAATGCAAATGCTCCCTGTTTTTATGCCCTGAGTGAAATGCCAGTGTGGGCAGGATGCCAGCTCCAAATCCCTGTCCTTGCTGTCACCCTCACTTAATTGCTGGGAAAACCTGAGCACCACCTGGCAGGATCTGGGGGAACTGTCTGCATGTTCCAGCCGCGTGGAAAACGCTTTCCTCATCTTCTCAAACAACATATCAGTCCCATGCTGGGAAACACTACCCGGGGATGTGAGCAGACCCCTGATGGCCCTTGTGCCCCTGCAGAGGGGGAAGGGAGAGGCCTGGGAAAGACCCCAGCCAGAGGCAGAGCTTTAAGCAGGAGCCCCCCATGGATGCCATGCCTGTGAGGCTGTTTGTTATTCTGAGATGTGGTTTCCTCTCTGTTTTTGGATAGAAATTCCACCCCGGACTTAAAAGCCCCCAAGAAACCACCACTTTGTTGATTTGTTTTTGCCAAACAGGCCTTTTCTAAAGCACAGCACCCCTTGCTGCTCTGTGAGCTTGTCCTTCCCCCTCTGCTCACCAAATCATCCGAACTATTGCCCATGAGCGCTTCCATTGCAGGAAACCTCTCAGCTGGGAACGGCATAAGACACAAGGGGGCAGGAGGCACCTGAGCATAACCTGTGCCCCGAGATGCTCCCAGGTGTGCTCACCAGTGCCTCACTTACTATGTGCCATGGGAGCCGGGGTAGCAGAGGCACTGCCCAGTCTCGAAGTGGCACTGGCCGTTGACGCAGTCGCTGCAGACGAAGGCGCAGTTCTCCCCGTATGTCCCATTCCGGCACTTGGTTTCACACCTGGGGGGGATGAGGGCAAGCGGCTGGAGCACCCATGGCACTTGGGGACCTCCAGCATCCCTCCACAGGCACTTGGGGACCTCCAGCATCCCTCCACGTGCACGGAGATGGGGCTGTATATCACCGTGGTGGCTTGTGGTTTCTGAAGCCAGGAGAGGGGTACAGGGATGGACTGAGCCCACTGACACGGCCGTGGAACTGGATGGAGCCTGTGAGACCCCTGCCCTATGCCCCTCGGACCCTGGGTGCTTGCAATGGGGCTCAGCTCTCAAGCCGGGATGCTCTCCCACAGACTCTTGTGCCCAGGATTGGTGCCAGGGCTGCAGAACCCTTCAGTGACCCTGTTCCCTGGGAGAGTCAGGGAAGCCAGGCACTGCTCTCCCAGAACTCAACCCTGCACCCAGCTGCACTCACCGGTCTCCGATCCAGCCTGGGTTGCAGTGGGAGCATTTTCCATTGATGTGATTGCAGGTGTGTCCATCCTTGCATGGGGGACAGAGCTTCTCGCAGCCCTCTCCGTAGAAGCCGGGCGAGCAGGGCTGGTCGCACTTGGTGCCATTCCAGCCCGCCTCGCACGTCAGGCAGCGCCCATCGGCTACGGTGCATGGCTGCAGGCTCTTGCACTGCCCACACCTAAAAGAGCCAAGGGAAACCCATCACCCAGCAGACCCCAAACCCTCCTGCTGCCACCTCCCACCTGTGCCGGATCAGACCCAGCAGGGCTGGCCACTCACCGCCTCCTGCAGCCTTGGCCGTAGAAGCCGGCCGGGCACGGCTCGCGGCAGTACTTGCCCCGGTAGCCTGGCTCGCAGGTGCAGGTCCCGTCCACCTGGTTGCACTTGCCCTTGTAGCACTGGCAGTAGCGGTCGCAGCGGGGCCCGAAGGTCCTCTCCCGGCACTGGCAGCGCCCTGTGAACTGCTCGCAGGGCGAGTTGTTGCAGGAGCACTGGTTGTTGCAGCCACGGCCCCACCAGCCCGGCTGGCACAGGCAGTTGCCCGTCTGCTGGTCACACTGGGAGTTGTGGCTGCAATAGCAGGAGCTGGAGCACTGCGGGCCCCACCAGTTGGGCTCGCAGGTGCATTTGCCCGTCTTCTGGTCACACTTGCCGTGCTTGCAGAGGCAGATGTTCTCGCACTTGGGGCCCCAGCGGTTGAGGTTGCAGGTGCACTGGCCCGTCACGTCCTCGCACTGCCCGTTCGGGTGGCAGCTGCACATTTCCTTGCAGTCGGGACCCCAGAACTGCCGGGGACACTCTGTGGGGAGAGCCATCAGCCTCAGCACCGCCCAGGGGGACAACCCCACCACCAGGCACCAGTGGAGACTCCCAGTCCCAACAGCACCTCTTGACCACAGTCCTCTTTCTCCTGCCCCCAGTGCACTGGATCTAAGAGGAGACCCCGGCAAAGGGACGATGCCCTGGGAACAGAGCCAGGGGACAGGCAAGAGCAGAGCAAGAGCATTCACAGCTCCATCCCTGATGATCTGCTCTGGAAAGTCAGCCCAGGATGAGCCAGGTCCACTCCGGTGAACCCCCTGAGGACACAAAGGCACCCGCCAGTACTCACTGGTGTCGCAGTTGGCACCGAAGTAGCCGTGGCGGCAGCGGCACTCGCTGGGCCTGACGCACACCTCGTTCTCCTTGCAGGTGAAGTTCCCCTCGCACACGGCTGGACAGATGGACAGACAACAGGCATGAGCACCAGTGCTTGCTCCCTAAAGCCCTCCAGACCCCTCCAGAGCAGAAAAAGGGCTGTGCAATGACCCTCTGAGTCCTGCTGAGCTGTGGCACTGTGACCATCTTGGCGAGCAGCTGCCTGGGCTGGATGGGACCCTTGCCAGAAAAATGCCACCAGCCTCCTGTCACCCAGCTCAGCTCCATCTCTGCCACCCAGATAGGATGCCACCCGTCCTGGCCACCAGCCTCCTGCCACCCAGCCAAGCCCTGTCCCTGCCAGCAGCTGCACCCAATGGTGTTGCCCCTTGCTCAGCTCCACATTGCCAGAGGGGAGAAGGGGACAAGGAGCGGAGGGGTTGTGTGCACTGCCATCCCAGCACTGCCTCTCCCACGTGGCCACCAGCCCCCAAAAGGCACCAGCCCCTCTCCTGTCGAGGGGACCTCAGGCTGAGGCTGATGCCTGGAGCCAGGCAAGTGCAGGACGTGGGACAGGCAGCAGGGACAGGCAGCACCATGGTGCAGGCAGCGCTCACAGATCCCGCACTGCCCTGGACAAGCTTCCTTAGGCACTGGGAGAGGGACAGACAACCACCCATTCCAGCCACCTTACCTGGGAGTTGTTAGACCTACGGTGATGGATATTATAGAAACCCCTAAAATAGACAGATTACACAGGTTAGGAGCAGCGAGTCTAAAGGTTAGAGCAGGTCAGGGGGGCAGGAGATGGGGACACCTCACTGTGGGACCATCCTCCCCCCATTGTCCTGGCAGGTCCTGTCCTCCTCCCTTCCAAAGGGGCCACATCCTGTTCCCAACGCATGCAGCGAGTGGTTACAGGGCTCATGCACAGTGGGTTAGTTGGTTATGTGGGCTTTGGTCCCAGCTGCAAAGTGCCACCTCCATCTCTCCCGGGGTATGGTGAGCCCTGTGGCCAGCCGAGACTGTGGGGGAGCCCCAAAGCAGCTGCCTTCATTGTGGTGGTAGTGCAGGGAATGATGCTGCCAGGGTTTCATGCTGACCATCCATGCTGGGCTCACTGTGGCCCCCAGTAAAGAGCTATGATGCCTTGTACGGCCCCAGTCCAAGCTCAGTAGTCTTTATCAGCCCCAGCAGCCTCTCCCCAGTAGGGCCAAAATAGACACGTGCCTGGTCTAGGCAGCTTCGGCTTCACTGGTGGCTCTGGCTCAGCTACCCACGCTGCTGAAGCATCTGTGGGGAATCTCAGTCCCACCCCTGCAGCTGCACCTTCACCCTGGGGGACACTTCACTGTCCCTTGAGACCCTGAGCAGCATCCCCAAGTCCTTAGACCCAGAGCTGGCTGGTAAGGAGAGAAACCCCCACAGCTCTGTGACCCCTGAAACTGGGGCTGAGCACCCATTCCATCCACATGATGCTGGCTTGGAGCACTGCCAGGGGAGGCAGGACTCTGGCTGCAGGTCCCCAGGACAGGGGGTCCCAGCCACAGGACACATCAGGGTGGCCCCTGACAGTGGTGGTGAGGCCAGAAGGGCTCAGTGAAGGATGGGCAGAGCCCAATGAAGCAAAATGCTGGTGTTTACCTATTAAACACTCGCTGCCTTGTTGCCTCCATCCTGGGCAGCACACGAGCACTGAGGAGCTGCAGGGATTAAAAAAGCATCACAAATAGTTACAACTCTCAGAAAACCTTCTCAAAAACCCACCAGGGGCACTGAAGCCGTGATGGTGAGAGGTCCTGCTGGGGACTTCTACACCTCCAAAGGGGAAGGAGGGCTCTTGGCTTCTCCTCCAGCACACAGTGAGTTAATGGATCTGCTGGGGAATTCCATGGATGCCCCACCAGGCACTAAGGTGATGCCGGGAGTAAGAACAGGACCAGTTCCTCCCATTTATAAGGAGTGATGAAAAAGCAAAAGTCATGTTTGCAACCTCTACATTAAAATAATCCAAAGACCCCCCCACAAAAGCTGGGAAAAAAGGGAAGGTTCTAAATGTCCCAGGGGAAAACATGACTTGAATCCCAGGCTTGGTGCTTGGTGGCCTGGGGATGGCACCCCAAAGGCAGGTTGGAACCACCTGGCTGGAATAGCTGGAACACAGCCAGCTCCCAGGGAATGTCCCTATGTACAAGCAGGGGGATGCCAACTGCAGGCAGCTGGAATGTGTCCCTGAGCACCTGAGAGTCCTGGAGTGCCACCACCTCTGCGGAGTACCAGGCACAGGATCATCAGGCAGGATGTTTTTGGTACAAGCTTGACCAGGATGGGGGCTCAGACCCACTCAGAGGCTCAGCCAGAGATGCTCAGCTCTCTGCTGGGAAGGGACACGTGGCGACACCTCATCCACACTTCGTCAAAGAACTCCCCCAGTCAAACGTTTGGGGGCTCATGATGCTGCGATTGGGTGTGTGGAGTACAGTCCCCATGACCCCACAGAAATCCCTGTTTGTCGACCCCTGGTCATCCCTGGAGCCACCCACTCATCCTCGGGGTGACCCACACCTCCTGGTCCCACAGGCAAGAGAGTGATGCTGGAGGGTCACAAGCAGCCCAGGCAGATGCTGCAGTCAAGGAAAACTTCACCCGGGCTGGTCCAGCGGCGCAGCCTGGAATGCATTTGGCTTTTTCTTTTTTTTCCTCTTTTCCTCTTTACATGTAACAAATGCAGAAGAGGAGGAGACAGTGAGGAAGTATTCGCTCGAAACCCAGCATAGTCACAGGACCACGTCTGGCTGCCAGACTGCCTCGTCCTGGGGCCGGGGAGGGAGCTGCCAGCAGCCCCTCGGCCAAAGCGGGGTCCTGGGGCCGCAGCTCCCTCCCCGGCCCCTCGGCGGGCAGCACCCGCACGGCCCAGCCAGGAGCACCGTGTCCCCCTTTTTGCGGCGGACAGTGAAAAGTTGGAAAGGAGGCAGAAAAGAACCACAAAAATGATTCAAGGCCTGGAAAAAATGCCTTGCAGCCGGAGCCCAAAATAGCTCCATCTATGCAGCCTGTGGAAGCAGCTGCAAGATGCTGTGATGGCAGCGGCACAAACACCCCCCAGGGGGACCCCAGGGCTCAATGGGGGGCTCTGCTCCCGCCGAGCATGCGAGGGGGTGCATGGGGTTAATGGCAAAGGGGAGCCAACCACCAAATCACCTACCAGAGGACTGGGTGGGCTGGAGTCAAGGTCCTTCTCTGCAAGAGGCTTCAGGCTGTGCCCCCCAAAAAGCTTTGCCAGCTGTGCTGGGATACTCAGGCACAGGTGGGGAAGGGTCCATAGTGCTCTTGCCCTCCCACGGCACAGCCAAAGCCTCACTGTTCCACCTGGGGTTGCTTTCTACACTCCACCCTTTAGAAATTCAGTTTGGTGGCTTTTAGAATGAAAGCATCCCAGGTTTGCAAGAGTAAACCCTTCCACCTGGGAAACCTGCCTCCAACAGCCCAGCCTGGCCACCAAAATGGGCATCATGGGGAATGTGCCAAAAAGTATCCTTTGTGATGAAAGTCCTGAGCTGATGGTGGGGAGCTGGGACTTGCTGGAACATGGTGGCAGGAGGGAAAAACTTCTGCCATGAGCTGGAGGAGGTGAGTGGCACCATGACCACCCCCAGCTGGGACCCAGCCCATCGCCTCACAGGATTTGGGCTTATCTGTTCCCTGATAGCTAATCTCTCCTTCCCCGTGCCTGCTGATGGCCTCCCACAGCCTGCTCAGCCCCCACCTCATTTATCAGCAGCTTTGACAGCAAATAAACTTGGTCCTGTGGCAAGGAGAGGTAGCCAGGATGTGGCACTGGGAAACCATTGCTCCCAAAGGACTGGTCCCAGAGCACAGCCAGCCCATGGAGGGTCAGTGCTGGCTGCAGGCCACCAGCGCTCATCAGGGTGTGGGACTAAAAGGTGTTTCATGGCCTCAGCTCCTTGACAAAGAGCTTGCTCCATGTGCCCCCTGACCGGTGGAAAAGGATAACTGGGAGATGTGTTTAAAAGCTTGCTCCTGACCCACACAGACATGGCACTGCAGATATCCACAATGCAAATACTTTCTTTCCTTCAAAGCACTACAAATGCTGGGGAAAAAAGAATGAAAAGCTGCCTCTGAGCTGTTGCCAGGGCTTGAGACTTCAGCTGATGTGGAGGAAAAGGAGTGGGATGTGGGCAGAGCTGGAGCTGCCACCTGCAGGGACGAGTCCTCCATGCCAGGCTTGCCCCCAGCCCATGGCCATATCCTACTCACGCTGAGCATCACTGGGATCTCAGCTAATGATCCCAGGCTTTTCACAGAGGTAGAATATTTTTCTTGTGGATTAGTGTATCCTACACTGCTCCCTGAAATCACTTTACCAATGGTTCTAAGACAGGAGGGGTGGCTCCTCACCCTGACCTGCACAGCCTGCCCTGAACAATGAGGAACAGGCTCACATCCGTGGAAGCAGGAGCAAGACTATGGAGCTCAGCTGGGAGCTGCTACCTGAGGTCCCATGTGAGACCACCTGGCTCAACCCAGTGTATGGAACTGTAGAGGAGCCCTGTGGACATCCAGCATATCCCTGGTGCTCAGATAACCACTGGCACCTTCCCCATCCCCAGGGATTCTCCATCCCTGCCCTGCTGCTCCTTCCAAGCATCACCCCAGTGCTAATCTTTCTCTGTCTCGGCCATCACTTGGTGCCACCCAGCTGGCACACAGTGCTCTTGGGACTACTGGGTCCCAGGCACTGGCACTCCCCAGCTGATGCCAGCTGCAGCTCCCTGACCCCAGCCTCAGGGTGCAGACAGACAGACAGACATCCCCAGGGCAGGCAGACATAGGATCATGGGCATAAATAGAAACCCTTCAGGCAGAGAAAGAAAATAAAAGACCTAAGACTGGAAAAGAGGGTGTTAGCAAGAGAGCAGGACAGGGACAAAGCACTACCCAGGCTGTCACCACTGGCACCTTTGGTCATGCCAATGGGCAACCAGTTGTCAAAAAGCTTAAAAGTTAAGTTGAATTTAGCACACGAAACCCCAAAGAGACCCAAATATGACCTTTTCTTCTGCCCTAAATTATTTCTTGAATTGCTACTTGGGAGCCAGGTCTCCTGAGCCCTCTGAAACCTGTGGTGGCAGGTGGCATCTCCACAGGATGTCTGGATGGGCTCTGCAGAGCCGAGGGTCCAACCAGCAGCTCCACCAGCCTTGGGTGGAGGACATTGGGACCTCCTCCCAAAGCCACCTCTAGCCCTACTGCCTGTGGCCCCAGGCACAGGGTCACTGGTCACTGCCTGTGACCTGCAGCACCAGGGCCTTGGGGCCACTGCGTGGGTTTGGATGGTGACATATGGGGTGTTCTCCATGTCCATTGTACACAATAATGATGGGGGTGGGTGCCAAGTGGGTGGATGGGGAGGGAAGAAGGGTTTGCAGAAGGGTGAGGGATGGAAAACAATGCAAACATCATCTGAGCTTCCTAGGGACTGTCCCTGCCCCACCATTCCCAGCTTTCAGGCTGCCTTCAGGTCCCGTTCCTGCTGGAGGATGGACACCACCAACCTGTCCCACTCAACAACCAGTGCCTCTTGCATATCCCATGGCACCCATGGCTGGCACAGTAAGCGAGCCCGAGCCCTGTGGTGCTGGTGCAGCATCTCCCCCACCTTCATCCAGTGCGGATGAAGGGGTCCTTCTGCAAGGGGGAGGACCCAGGCACCCCATCCCCAGCACGTGGGGCAGGATACAAGGAACAGGGTGGAGACACTGCTCAAGTTCCCTCTGTCACCCCAAGATGTAGTGGCAGCTTGGCTGTGCAAGTCATGGGCAGCCAAGGAGGGACGGCTCCCTTTCGAGGAACAGCACGGGTGGGAGCTGCAGCCACTCGGGCTTGTGAAATGCCTCCTTAGGAAACTCCAGCTGTAATTTGAGGAGGGGGCACCAGCGCCCTGTGGCCCTGCTGAATGGAGCCATTATGCGGCCCCTCTCGCTCGCAGCACATGTTTTCCTTGTGGACTCCTCTGACCTCACGGGCGAGATGTAAAGGTGCATTTATGGCCTGGGCCCCCCATCAAGCGCAGGGGATCCAGCTCTCCCAGGTGGGAGACGGCAGCTGTGGGCTCTCTCCCACTTTGCTGGGGACAGCCTGGCCCAGGAGCCTGGGCAGCACCGAGCCTGAGCACTGCAGAGAATCTCGGCTGAGGTGATGCTCTGAAAAGGGACTTGTGGGACACAGAGAGCACTGGGAGCGGGGACAAGTCAGTGTCACCTCCTGAGACCCTTCCCCCAGCCAGGCAGGCAGGATGTGACCCTTGGGACAGCCAGACAATGCCAGCACCCACATTCTGAAGCCAAACACGAGAGTCCTGGAGCTGCCAGCTCCACAATCCCCAGCAGCCTGGGGCAGCTCCACCATCATACCCAGAGCATCCTGTATCGCACCAGCCCAGGCTCAGCAGTGTGACCGGCCCCCGGGGGGGATGCAGGACCGGCCCCACAGTGCAACCCGATCCCCGGAGACACCCAGGACCGGCTTCCCAGCGCAGATCCTGCCCCAGGGATGCAGGATTGCCCTCCGTCCCTCTCACGACTCCATCCCCGGAGACACCCAAACCCAGCTCACTACAGCGGAACCGGCCCCGGGCATCCAGGACTGGCTCCGGAGGCACCCAGGACCGGTTTCCCGCAGCCCCCTGGGGATCAGGACCAGCCCCCACGTCCCCAGCCCCTCTCGGGCTCAGCTCCTCACGCTCTCCCCGCCGCCGGCTCCCCCCGCCTCAGTCGCACACAGGACGGACTTTGTCTTGGAAGGCGCCCAGCGCCGCGGCTGCCCGGGATGGGGGATGGACCGGCGACCCCGTCCCGTCCCGTCCCGTCCCGTGGCCCCGGCCCCGGCCCCGCACGGCGCTGGGGGTCCCTTCCCGCCCCGCACACCTGCCCGCCCCCGCTCCTACCCGCCGGCCCTGCAGACGTTCCTGCCGCGGGGACTCAGCTCCTGTGCGGCTCCGCGGCTCAGCGCCGGCAGCAGCAGCAGCAGCGGCAGCGGCAGC
>QWTY01031613.1:25031-36660 GCA_008033365.1 Pseudorectes ferrugineus
CAGGGCCAGGAGTTGGACTGGATGGTCCTTGTGGGTCCTTTCCAGCTAAAGACATTCTGTGAAAGGTTGTGGGGAACCAGGGATTTGGGAGTTTCAAGGGCACCCTGTGCCTTGGGCGTTCAGGAGGCAGCACCTGCAAACCTTCGCAGCCCCTGCAAACAGGTGCACACAACGCCACCGACCCAGGCTGCGAAGCTGTCCTTCTGTCCTAGGAAGAGGGCTGGGGAGAGGATTAACTGCAAAAAAGAGGGTCAAGAGGGGCTTCTCCTGCCCTGCTACACAGATGTGTGGGTGTCTTTGCAGAAGCTCACAGTGGGTAACAGCTGCTCCTGCATCAGCCAGCCCTGGGTGCAGCTGCAGCAGCAGAGCTCAGGCCCTGGGGCACCAGGTTACTCTGTGCCACTGTCACAGCATCCTGCACAGGCTGGAGAGGCAGCCCAGGGTCTAGAGCATCTCCCATCTTCCCTTAAATTCCAGGAGCCCAGCTGCTGCCTGCACCAGTGTTGTTCTGGTCCCATGCTCCAGCAAGGCTCCTTGCTCCCCTCCAGGTTTTTTTTAAGGCAGAAGAGTCTCAGCTAGAGAAAAGGCAGGAGGTGAACAGCTCTAGAAAGCTGAAACATTACCCCTTTGGTGTGGGTGGCTCACCAAGTAGAGGGACTGACCCAGGAAAAAAGGAGACACTGCCACAGCTCCAGGCAGAGAATCCCAGAGATGCCTGTGGTCCTGCAGAGCCCAGGAAAAAGTGCCCCTAATTTGAGGTGTGAAAGCCTGCAGGGTGCATGTCCCCCAAAAGCAGGTCTGAGGGTGGGGAGAGGCTCTCCCATGCTGCCACCCCCTCCCCTGCAGGTAGGGGGATGCCCCAGGGCTCCCAGCTCCCCCCAAGCTCATCACAGGCAGCTCCACAGCTTCTCAAGTCCCTGTGCCAGGAAGTTTGGCCTCACTCCTTTCCCCAAGCCCTGGCTCAGGCCAAAGCGTGCAGCACTAACCTCCCTTTGAGACCACGGCTGTGCCTGGGGACATATGGCTGCCCAATAACAGAGAGAGAGGGACAGGAGCAGGAACAGTTGTGATTTAATAATTTCCATTCTCTGCAAATCCAGTGTACAGCAGAGACGAGCTGTGGTCCAGCTCCTGGTGCTCCCACTGCCCCTGGTCCATCATTAGAGCCAGGGACTGTGGGCAGGGCGGGAATGGTACAGGGATGGGGCCAGCCCGCTCCCCTCACCCCTCCTGCTCCATCGGACATGTGCCTAAGGATGGACAACCCCAGGCAGCTTATCCCAGTGGGATGGGGGAGAGCCTGGACCTGCCCAGCTCTAGTCAGTGCAAAGCCAGTGAGCAGGCAGGTAGTGGCTGTCTGGGACAGGAAACAGGGGCTGATCCCGCCCCTTCAAAAGTCTGGTGGAGGCAAAGCTCCAACCCTGGCAGAGGCTGGAGGAGCTTCTGGCTGAGGCCAGCTTGTCCCCAAGTCACCCAGCCCACCTGGACTTGAGCCCATGGGCCCAAGGCAAGTGGATAAATCACCCTGTGCAATCCTGCTGGGGAAAAAACCCCAGGACAATGTTCATCAAGGCACGGGGGGGGCAGGCTGGCAGGAGAGCCCCAGCATCTCCCCTGGAAGAGCTCGAGAGACCGTGGGATGGCAGAGGGACATCTGTGGGACAGTGCCAGCTGGGATGAACCCAGAGGCCACTGGAAGGTGTGAGTGGTTCAACAGCAACAAGGACACTTCTCTCCTGGGGCGAAGGGAGCTGGGGGAGCTGCAGCAGAACTGGGATGGGGAATGGTGACAGTGGTTCAGGCTGAAGGCACAGGAGCTCCGGGGCTGGGGCTGGGGTCAGTGGCTGAAGAGGTTGCCCGTGAGGAGACGCCTCTTGACCTCTTTCCAGAGCAGGTCCCGCTCGCGGTTCGCCCGCTGCATGAAGCCCCTGTTCTCCTGAGCCCGGCGGGACAGGTAAGGCAGCACCTCGTTCACCGGCCCATAGGGCACGTACTTGTACACGGGGAAGCCAGCCTGGCCTGCAGGGAGAGAGGCTGCGGGTCAAGGAAGTGCTGAGAGAGCAAAAAAATGTGGAAAAATGAAAAAAGAGGGTTAAAAAAAGGAGGAAAAAAGTGAAAGAACGTGAAAAGGGAAAAGGAAAATAGGAGGAAGATACATGAAAAGGGGAAAAAAGGGGGCAAGGGGGGAAAAAAAGGGGGAAGGGGGAGGAAGGGACAGGAAGGGGGAGGAAGGGACAGGAAGGGGGAGAAAAAAGGGGGAGAAGAAGGGGAAAAAAGGGGAAAGAAAAAGGGGTGAGGACAAAAGGGGTCAAGAAAAAAAGGGGGTGAAGAAAAAAAGGGAGTGGAAGAAAAAAAAAGGGGGGCAAATAAAAAAAGAGGGGGGAAAGAAAAAAAAGCCACCCGCCCTTCCCTGCCTGCTCTCCCATGCCCCTGAGGCTGTGCCGATGAAGCAGGGATGGATGTGCAGGAGGCTGTGTCTGGGCACTGGGAGGGTGATCCCGGCAGCGACGGAGCCTGGTGGGGGGAGCAGCGGTGCATCTCTCCTGCCTCAGCACCGGGAGCTTGGGAAAGTGCCAGAGGGAGCGGGCCGAGGTCACCAGGAGCCCTGGGAATGTCAGCAGCCGGGGCTGGGCCAGCTCAAGGAGCGTTCAACCAGAAACATCAAGTTAACACATTTTTCCAGCATGACCGGAGGAGGCTGCAGATGGGCGGCCAAGCCCCGCTTCCAAGAGAAATCCAGGACAGAGCAGCATCTGCGCTGGACAGCTGCCCAGTTTGCCTCCTGCTGCTCTGCTGGCCTCGGGACTCTGCTCTGGACACTGGTGTGGGCAGGGGGATCAGTCCCTGACCTGGGCTGGCTACCTGGACCCTTATGTGTCCCTCTGTCCAGGCCCCTGGCAGTGCTGCTCCACTGCCTGGGCCAGTGACTGAGGACAAGGTCACACAAGAGTCTGGTGCCATCCTGTTAGCAGAGAGCCCAGGACTTGGTGTGCCCCTCCCATGGAGCCAAGGGACACCCCCAGGCCGAGGAGGTACAGGAGAGGGTTTCTATCTGCCAGCACCAGTCTCTGCCCCACCCTGGGGCACCCTGATCTCTGCTCAGACCCCAAAGCGGGAACGTCCCTGCCCAGCCACTACGGGCTCATGGAACTCCAGGAGAGGGATGTGACTCTTCACTTATATCCTCATCTACATCTTCCCCAAACCCCACACAGGGGTCACAGCACTCCCTCCCTCCCTCCTTCCCTCCCGCCTCCCCTAGACCCCACAGCAGCTGTTCAGGGGTCCTGGTAGGGCTGGACCCCTCTGCCAAGCCTCCCCCCACTCCCAACACTCACCCAGTGGGAAGGTGATCTGGTCACACATGCCCAGCAGCTGCCCGAAGCACACCTTCTTGTCCGAGGGATGGATCCCCAGCTCCATCATCCTGCAAAACAAGGCTCAGCATAGGGGGAGAGCAGACACAGCAGAGCTCACCAGGGCAGTGTGTCCCACCAGAGGACTGGAGATCATCTCCAAATACGACAGCATGGCACTGACCACGTCCCAGATGGATGCTGGGATGTAGAGCTTGAGGGATTTGTTTTTACAACAGCCTCTGGGTTGGGGATGGGACCAGTTCTGCAGCCACTGAGGCCACCATGCTGTACCCCAGCTCTAAGCCCCATCTAAAGCCCTGAGCACCAGGTGGGAGCCAGGATCCCCCCAGGTGAGCTCAGGGGGGACCTGACAAACCACAGCACATTTTCCTGCAGCTCTGCTGGGCCCCCACATTCCTCAAGCCCCTTGTCCCTGCCTTACCATGCTGCCTGCCCAGCACCCACCTGCGCAGGGTGAACTTCACTGTGTCCTCATTGTGAGATGCCACCATCACACTGGCTTTCCGGCTATGCTTGATCTCCTCCAGGACATAGTCCAGGCACCTGTACGACAAGATGGGCCTCTGGTGAGGCCTCTTCCCACTGGGGCAACAGGGAGCAGTGTGGTTGGGGCTGTTGCCTACCTGTGGTACATCTCATTGGTCTTCTCATAATTTGGGTTGATGGGATCCTCGTAGCCCATCTGAGCTGCCCTCTCCCTCTCCTGCTCCATGTAGGCACCACGCACCAGCTTGGTGCCAAAGTGCCAGCCCTCCCGGCGCGACAGCTCCACGTCCCCTGTCACGTTGTTGTAAGCCTCCTGTGACCAGGTGGAAGAGATGGCACAAGGTCATTGCTCCAGTGCCACCCCTGACTGTGCCTCAGCAGCTGTGCCATTACACTGCCATGGCTTCAGGAGCTGAGGTCTCCATCCATCCACACCAGCAGGCACTGGGAGATGCCTGCCTCACCTTCAGGTAGCACTGGTAGGTGTTGTAGATGATGGGCTGGCTCCTGTTGAAGCGGCGCTGCGTCTCCACGGTGAGGCGGCTGATGGCTGGCTGGAAGTAGCTCTGCTCCGCGTCCACCATCAGCCTCACGCCCTTCTCCATGGCTCTCTGGGGGGTGAATGACAAACAGGTTGGGTTCATAGGGCTGCCTGCTCCATATGTCCCCCTCTGTGGCTCCCCCAGCCCCAGGGCCCCCTCACCTTAGCGAGGACATCCATGCGTTGCAGCACCCGCTTCATCTGCAGCTCCTCCTCCTCGCTGAAGCGTGACAGCAGAGGCTCCAGCTGCCCAGTCTGAAACAAGAACAGCTTTATGGGATTCTGCCCGCACCCAGCTCTGCCCATGGGGGACACAAATGCCCCTGGAGGGAACCCATCCCCCAGACTGCTGCCTCACCCCAGCCCCCCAGCCCCCAGCAGCCAGCACGGCGTGACAGGGTGCCCACCCTGCCAGCCTGGTGGTTGCACACTGTGGTCACAGCATGGCTGAGCTTTGCCACCAGCACTGCAGCCACCAGCACCTACTAGGAAGAGCATGAGACCCTTGCCCTGCTTCCACAAATGCTCTGTGGGACCACTCGGGGTGGCAAAGGTGGGTACCCACCTTCCTGTTGGGGATGAGCAGAGGCCTGGAGAGCTTGGTGCGGCTGTCGAACAGGCTGTTCCAGTCCAGCAGGTCCACAGTGCTGGGAGCAGAGAGCCAAGTCCATGCTGGTGTCTTGCAAAGGCAGGGGGCTCTCTATCAGCTCCCAACCCCCATCAGCAAGAAGGACGCATGACACTGCCACCTTGACCTGTCTTGCACCTCCGCCCAAACTTCCCCTATGCTCCATTGCTGTGCTGAGCCAGCGCTGGCCTTTGGAGACCTTCCCTTGCTGCTGCCCCAGGGACAGGGACAAAGTCTCCCAGTGTCCCCACCCTGCAGCACCCCCAGCTCCCCAGCAGCTTACCCGCTTGTGCCCAGGTTCTCGCCTGTGAACCACTGCTGGCTCTCTGCCTTGCTCACAATGCCGAGGTTGGCCAGTGCCTCCTGCCACCAAAAGGAGTGTCAGGGGCTACAGGGGTCTGTCTGCTTGAGGTGTCACAGCTCAGGGCTGCTCTGGCACCTCTGTGTCCATGGCTACCTCCAGCAATGCATCCCCCCAGCACAGCCTCCTCCCACAGGCATCACCTGCCTCACCTGCAGCTTTTCCACCTCCAGCTTTGTGTCCAGCACTGCCCACCCTGCCTGGCCCTGCTCTGCGGCCATTTGGTGGAAGAATCTCCGCCACTTCACCAGCACCTCTGAGAACCGCACCTGTGGGGACAAAGCTCCAGGTGAGACACCCAGGCTGGAGCCTCCTGTACTGCCAGAGCTTTGCAAGATCTTGCACCCAGCCCAAGGCAGATGCTGACCCCAGAGCAGGGCACCTTGGCCAAGCCAAGCAGTACAGACCCCACACACTCCCTTTCATGTTGGGACCTTTAAACTTCTAAGCTCTTTCTGTCTCCCAAAAAGTTGAGGCAGGGTCTCCAGGGGTCTTGGGCTCACAGGGGACAGTCTGTTGGTGCCCACTCCTCTCTGCCATTACTAGAGATGCCACCTGGCACCTGCCCCAGCAGAAGCATCATCTGTGGCCCTGGCTCTGCCCCACCACACCCGGTCACAGCTCTGGCACTCACCAGGAACTGGGGTCTGGCCAGCGCTGTCAGCTTGATGGCAGAGAAGCCGTCCTCTGAGCTGCCACCTGGATGGAGCCACAAGGACAGAGTCAGCCTGACAGTCAGCCCTCGGGCAGGAGGGATACGGTGGTGGTGGGACTGAGGGATCCTTGAAGTCCCCAGCACAGTGGGGCTGTCCAGGACACATGGAGCACTCACTTGAGGCATCAATGCAGTGGAGGAAAGTCTCCATGTGTTGGTCACACTTGGCCTCATCAGCGTAGAAATAGGTGTGGGCACCGGTCACTCCACCATGGTGATCCCCAGATCTCTGATGGGCTCGGTATTGCTTCTCCCTTTGTTCTGCTCCTGGGGTGGAAGAGGATGGAGATGGGCCATGCCCCACCAAGCTCCTATGGCCTCCCCAGGAGCTTCCAGTGTGGGCAAAGGGGAGAGAGGCTCCGGCTTGGACCTCAGAAGAGCCCCCAGCGCTGACATGGGCCCTGCTTGCTCTGTACCTGAGCAGAGGCTGAGTCTTTGCTGAGGGGCAGGACTGGGCCAGGAACCACATTGTTCTTCATCCAGCTCATTTTTTGAGTCTGTGGTACCTGGGTCCTTCCCCCACAACACCAGGCCTGCAGTGCCCGGACCTCCAGGCTATCTCCTGTCACTCACCTCCCATCTCCTTCTCGGCTGCAGAGGTGCGGGAGCTAAGAAGAGAAACAGGGAAGATAAGGGCCAGGTCAGCAATCCCCTGCAACCCTACGCTGATGGACAGGGCAGCTCTGAGGCTCCTGTGCTGCCATCCTGGTGCTGGACCCTGCTGTTCCCTTGCCATCCCATTGCTGATGGGATCCAACTGGCAGGTCAGATACCCGAAACCCACCTGTGGAAGGAACAGGGCTTCACCATCCATCCAGGGAAGACTTGGGACCCCTGAGGCAGCACAGTGAGGATGCCCTGTCCCACGGTTCAGAGCTGCTGTCCAACAGCCCACCCCATGGCAAGGACAAGGTCAGTCCTGTGGGGTTGGCATGCTCCATCTCCAACCTGCTCATGGTCCTTGCTGGGGTGACACCAAGCCTCAACCCACTGCCTCCTCACCTTGATGGCACCAGCAGCCAGACCACAAAGCATGGAGCTTCTCCAGACCCTGAACACATCAAGCCGAGGGTGCCCTGCTGCCCCACGCTCCTCTGTGCCTTGGCTTCAGCTAACAACTCACAAACAATGTCTCATTTTCAACTCCAGCTGACCTCGGATGTCATTTTAAGCCCAAATTCTCTGCCATGGAGATAACAGGGCTCTGACAGCCTGGGGGATGCTGGCCAAATCATGACATCTTTCCTGAGCTTGAGTAGCTAAGCCTTCCTGCTGACACCCTAAACCCAGCCGCAGACCCAGGGTCTCACCTGAAACAGGGCCAGCCCCTGGAGAGCAGCCCTGGGTGGCAGCAGAGCCATCTCCTCCAGGAGGTCTCTGCCTTGGCATCACTGTCCCCAAACTGGCCGTGCCCAATGGGGAAGAAGCACGGTGCGAGGGAAGCAGCAAAGCCACCCATCTGGAGCCAGCAGGCCTGGACAAGAGAGCAGAGAGGCACATGGCATGGTCCCAGCACATGTTCTCCCACATGGAAACCCTGTGACAGGGATTAGGGGCTGCTGGAAGCATAAACAACCAGAAACAAGCCGTTCCCTCTGGCCCCCTGGAGCCAGGAACAGCCTCAGATTGCTCAAAATACCACAAAGCCCGGGGTGAGCTAGGGCAGGAGCAGCTGGAGCTCATGGGGAGCAGCAGGCACCATGGGGAGCAGCAGGCACCATGTCTAGCAGGCTCTGCTCCCTGATTTTACTTGCCTGAGGACAGGGAAAGCAACTTCCTGTCCCTGAATACAGAGGGTGGAGGAAAGGAAGGAGGAGAGATCATACACTCAGAAATGGTGTTTGTCAGCAAAGCCCCTGCTAGGTGGAAGCTTCCTTTGGAGCAGGCGGCATGGCATAGGGGACAGCTTCAGCTGAACACTGCTGTGACATGAGGACACACAGAGACATGGGTCCTGTGGGCAGGGGACAGCTCTGAGCCCAAGGCACACCTTGGGCACAAGATCCGAGGTGCTGGGGACAAGTGGCTGGAGTGAAGGCACACAGCTCAATCAGCAAACAGCACCCTTGGAGTTAGAGTGTTTTATGTTCCTGAAGACAAACACACCCTTCCCAGCAGCGTTCCTGCTGCATGACTGCACCAGGCGTTCCTCCACCCTCTAGGGGGGCATTCAAAGCAGTGCCATGGTGCTCACTTTGTTCTGCATCAAGCAAAATAAAGGAAGCTCCTTCCAGCTGAAGAAATAACTTCGTCCTGGATATCAGCTGCTCACTTTGCAATATTAATCTTGGCCAGCAAAGCCATTCGCTCACCCACGAAGTGCCACTGAACCTGGCTTATACCTGACCATCCCTTCTACAAACCCACAGCAAGTCTCCCAGAGCAGGTCCCATCTCCAGGCACTGTCCAGACGCTCCTGGCAGGCTGTATCCAGAAAGGAACAACCTCAAGGTTGAGCTCAGGGCCTGGGAGCTCACGCTCGCCTAAAGCAGGTTGTGGGGACTTGCTGGATGGCTGGGAAGGGTAATCTGGCTGACACAGCAGATGAGGCTTTCAGGAAGTTTTGGATCAGGCTAAGTAAACCAGCTCAGGAGCAACACAAAGGCCCTGCTGTCAGAAATAATCCCTTTGGCCCTGGAGGTTACCCGGAGGGTGCCAGCAGCACAGCATGTTTGCTTTGCTCAGCTGCAAATGGGTCTGGCAAAGGGGATGAGGGACCAGGGAGAAGATGTCCTTGAATTACCACATCCAAGGAAAAGACTCATGGTTACATGAAGTCCATTTTGGAGCTATGGGTGGTGCTTAAAATCCCACAGGTAGGAATAAAGCAAAGCTCTTGGCAGAATAGACCTTCAACCTACTCCATGCAGGAGTTGTCAGCACACACCAGCCCAGGACCACCACAGGACTGCCTTGGAGAGCTTCAAGCTAAACAGAAGCTGCCCCATGATCCTAGGGACATGCTGACGGAGCACCAGGCAGGGGTGGCAGCAGCACTGGGAGCAGGAGGAGAAGGGGAGGTGGCAGCTCTGGGAGCAGGATTGGCCAGGCTGGACAGTGATCCCACACTGGGGCAAGTGTCAGATATCCACACAAGGAATTTCTAGAGGAAGCCAAGTCCACGTTCTGCATGGCAGAGCCTGAAGAGCATCTGACAACTGCTCTGAAGAGCAATCCTGCTCAGGGCAGGATCGTCTCTCCCCTGTGTCAGCACAACCCCAACCCATCTGCAGTCTTGGGATACCTGTGGGCCAGCAATGGCCCCAGGGCTGCCAGGAGGCTGCAAACACCTCCACTATGGGGGGGCTCTCTGTTTCACCCCACGGGTATCAGAAGCCCCTGCCCAGTGCTGCCTCTCCACCCCCCACCCAGGGCTGCACCCACCCCAAAGCCCCCAGCCCTCTGCTGCCTGCAGGACACTTATTTTCCAGCTGTGTCACCATGACCTGGCAGCAGCCTTCAGCACGTGGCTGAGGCCTCCTGGGACAAGCTGGCAGAGTCCTGGATGCCAGCCTGAGCAGGGCAGGCAGGGGCCTGCGGCAGGCAGGATAAGCCAGTTCTTGCCCATGTTGCATTGTTGTTCCCAGCTGGAAAGGCTGTGGAAAAGGTGCCACAGCCCATTGCTGGGGCAGAAAGGGCATTTCCCTGCAATTATCTCTGGCTTGCTCCAGAAGAACAACAGGAGATGGCACCAAGAGGCCACAACCCACTGACTTCTGTGGTTTGTACCTCTGCTTCCTGGCTGGCAGCAGCACAATCCTGAAGCATTCACCAAAGGGAAAGGGACAGCTCTGGAGTCCAGCAGCCATGAACCCAGGACTGCCCACCCCTCTCAACCACATGCAGTGCCCAGCTCAGCACCAGCCCTGGCAGAAGTGCTGAGAATTTGGGATTTTGCCCCAAACAGAGCCAAGGAGGATCCAGAGTGACAGTTGGCAAGGGACAGGGCTCAACATAACTCTTCCAATGCCACCCTGGGCTTTGTCCCTGTTCATAGAATTATAGAACATCCTGAGGTGGAAGGGACCCATGAGGACATCAAGTCCCACTCCTAGCCCTGCAAAGGACAACAATCCCACCCTGTGCCTGATTGTCCAAACACTCCTCGAGCTCTGGCAGCCTTGGGACAGTGATCATTCCCTGGAGAGCCTGTTCAGTGCCCAACCATCCTCTGAGTGAAGACCCTTTTCCTGATATCCAGGCAAATCCCACTGGGGCTTGGGCAGGGATGCACTGGGAACTGTCTTGGGTGTGAATGGCCCACACAGCACAGGCAGAACTTACCTAGCAAGGAGTACCACACGTGCAAACCCCAAATCTGCAGCAGCGGGGGAGCAGCATAGCCCAGCCAGCTCACAAACCACTGGCACCCATCAGCAGGAGGGATACAGGTGCAGGCAGAGCCTGTCTGAAAGTCTTCTATGGTCGCGCACAGGAAAGTCCTCAGCCCAGGCACAGCTGGGCATGGCGGGCAGCAGTGCCAGCCTGGCAGCACCGGTGCTGCCGGCTCAGCCCCACGGGAATGCTGAACACTGTGCCCAGACCATGGCTGCGTGTCCAGGGGAGAAACACGTGGCTACACACCTTCAAAACAGCCACCCTCCTGCCAGGCAGCAGCGGGGTGTTTTGAAGCTTTTCTAGAAAAACCCCAAAGTTTGCAGCCCACTCTGGGATGGCGCAGCCCTGCCTCCCCCCGCACAGCTCCCATGCCCGCGCTGCCCTCACCAGTGCCTTCTCCCATCACGGACGCACAGACCCTTCACTCCCGGGGATGTCTGGCAGCGGCAGCAGCAGCGAGGGGCAGTGGCACCCGCCATGGCACATGGGGGTCCCCGATAAGCAGTGCCCGGGTGTGGACCAGAGATAAGGCTCCCAGCGGCAACACCTGCATCACCACCCTGGCTCACACCCCGCTCGCAAACCACCCTAAAAAGCCGTTTCCGCTGTTTTTAACACCACGTGACAAGCATGTGACACCCTGACGGTGTCCCCAGCTGCCAGCAGGGACTGCCATTGTGCAGCCTTGCCCGGGGGACGGCTCATCCCCAGCCAGTGTCCTCCGGAAGGGCCACCCTTGTCGTAGGTGGGGGGACACCGCCCACCCCCGTGACCGTGGGGTGCCGGCCAGCGGCCCATCGATCCGGAGAGTGGAGCTGCCCGGAACTGGAGCCTGAATAATGGAAAGTTACCGGCAGCTTTGGGCTGTTGCCAGCTCTTGGCAGAGGGCGGGAGGCAGTGAAAGCTGCCCGAGTTTGGGGAACAGTGCGGGAACGGGGGGAACCACCCCAGCCTGAGACGGGTGGAAGTGGTGGAGGGTGGAAGCCATGGAATCATGGAATTGTTAAGATTGGAAAAGAGCTCCAAGATCACTGAGTCCACCAAAATGTGGGGGGCAGCACCGCAGTGTTTGTATGGTGGGGGATGGAGGGGACAGTAATGGGGGGCAGCATCCCAGTGGGGGGCGGAAGGGGAACTTCAGGTGTGACAGCAACGCACTGTGTGCAGGGGGGTGGGTGGG
>QWTY01031614.1:0-14522 GCA_008033365.1 Pseudorectes ferrugineus
CAGGCTTGCCTGGCTGCTGAGCTTTGTGCTTTGCAGTCCCCCAGGACTCTTTTGATGGCGGGGAGAGGAAGAAAAGAAGCTTGGGAGAAGTGAGCTCTGCTGAGGCGATGGTGACAGCTCAGGGGCGCCGTGCTTCCCCACCACTCACCTTGGTGGCAGCTGATGGCTCATTAGCAAATCCTGTTGGTGCTTCGTCTGCCAGCTCTTGTTGCTTTCCTACTCACCCTCACAGTTTTCTTCTAATATACACCATTCTTCACTCTTCACATGCATACCCTCTTCCTAAACTGAGTTAGAAGCTTGTCTCCCCTTGCAAAGCTTCTCTGCCATGGCAGGAGCAGTGCACAACCAGCTGTGTGTCCCTGCCTTTGCAGCCTTTCCTCTGGGGAAAGTCACAGCCCCAAAAGTTTGCTTCCTAAGCCAGCCATGAGAGGATGTTTGTAATATACTGAGCCTCTCTGATGCCTACACAGCACAACAGGGGACGGTTTCTCGCTTGCTTTATGAATTGTTTAATTTAAAAAGATGATAGGATGGTGGATCTGAACATATTGGTTGACCAGAGGTTGATGCAGCTGATTCTACTGAAAAAGATACAGGGAACAGGGAAATGTTGGTATTCTCCTTCAGGCCTGTGCTGTTTTTTTCTGGGATAGAGTTAACATTCTTCATAGTAGCTAGTATGGGGTTTTGTTTTAGATTTCTGCTGGAAACTGTGTTGACAACACAGGGATATTTTACTTTATTTTTTTTTTTTTTTTTTACATTTGCAGCTGACTTTTAAGGCTTTTGACTCCTTAGTAGGTTATTGGTTGAATTTCTGCTATTTGCAGAATGAGTCATACACAAATTTATAGCTGTGTTTGCCTCTTATTGTACTTGTACCACTTTGTTTTGATGCCCCTGACCAAGTGGTTTTGATGTGCTTTAGTTTAAGGAGTGGCTGTACTTGGGATTCTGCTGCTTGTTCCAGTTTTCTTCACATCTATGGCAGAGGTGAAAGAGGCTGGCTCTGCCACCAATCTGCAGAGTAGAAGGTTTCCAGCCATCCCAAAGATGAAGTTCAAGGGACAAAACACACAACCCTGCAAATTGCTGAGGAAAAGGACTTCAAATCTATGATAGAACTTCATAATTTTATACAAGGGATTTTATAACACAACAGATAAATCCATGTAAATAGGAAATAGAACTTGTGGCTCGTGTAGAAGTATTTTTGAGGGGCTGCAGAAGCAGACTGGTTTGCTGTTTGCATCATATCAATATTGTACTGATCCATGCTTTAGGCTTCAGCTGGTTGCTTGCTGAAACTAAAAAGGAATTTATTTTTCTTTGGGCTATACCTAAACCCAGGAGATAGTGATGCTTGTGTGTCTTACTCAGTGTGACTCAGAGTGAAAGATATCACCACATTTGGAGACCAAAAACAGTTTCCTCAAGTGAGACTGGCAAAGACAACACAAATTCCTTTCTGGCTTTCTGTACTAAAATGGAGTGTGGCTAGTCTAGGTTGTTCCATGCATTAAATCATACATGTTCCTACTATTGCAGACACTTAGGGCCCTGGCAACGTTCTTGAGATCCCCTAAGCTCCTTCACATCCATTCCTTAGAGACTGGTGGCTTGAACTTTCTACTAAAGCTGGCTGTTGGTTGCCAGGCACTGGTGGTCCTGTTGTGGTGTGGTGGGCTGGCCCTGGCTGGATTCCAGGCAGCCACCAAAGCCCCTCTCTTCCTGCCCTCCACAGCTGGACAGGGAAAGGAAATATAACCAAGGGTTCATGAGCTGAGATAAGGACTGGGAGAGAGATCTCTCATCAAATACCTTCACGGGCAAAACAGGCTTGAATTAGAGATATTAATTGAATTTATTGCTAACAAAATCAGAGCAGGATAATGTGAAGTAAAATAAAATCTTAGAAACACAAACACCTTCCCCCCACCCCTCCCTCTTTCCCAGCTCTACCTCCTCCCCCAGTGGTGCAGGGAGACAGGGAATGGGATCTGGAATACTTAGCATTACAGACCTAGACCTACCCTGATGCAAGGAGCAAAAAGGTGACTGTGAAAGTCCAGATTCCCTCTGCTCTCAAAACATGACGATCTTTTTTTATAATCATCCAACTGTATGATTTTCAAAAGGAAAACTCTATTGATCGACACAGAAACTTTCTGAAAAGCTTTGAGGCAGACACAGATGCAGAGCAAGGGTCTGACAAAGGAGAAAGATGCTAATGCATAAGGCTTGTCAGCTGTTGCTGATATGCAGAACAGAAGTAATTAACTCTCCATGAATAGTTAAATTTGAGGAGTTAAGAAGTGACTCTGTTCCACAGCCAGCTTAGCAAAATAGCTGCATCCTGTGGGCTTTGCCATGAATTTGGAAATTTTATCTGAATTTGGAAAGCTGGTCCCATAGTTCTAGTCAAGCTGTGCAAATACTCTGAGAACATTTAATATATGTAAATTAAATTAATGTTAAATCACTGTGTCTCTGTGGTAGTGAATAATACAGGAAAAGCAAATGGGATGCACAGCAAAAGGAGGTGATTCAGCTGTCAGACTGTGTGCATGAATATTTCCCCAAACTCTTCTCTGAACGGAGAGATTACAAAAGTACAATTTTAATTTTAATTTAAAGAGCAAATATTTAATAAAATTTAAAATGGTGACATTATTGTGTCTCTGCTTAATCCCGTACTGCTCCAGATTTAGATTTAATGTTAAAACCTGATAATTTAGTTTTCTAAAACTAGCCTGCCAGGATATGCGTTACATTTCACTATTTTATGAATACTTCTTTAGACATTCCAGGCCATAAAAATCAGCCCCCAAACTTGCACTGTAAAGCAAGTATTGTTCATTCCTTGGGCGGATAAATTATTAATCGAGGTCGGACTTTTTTGGTGCAGGATGTTCCAAGGAGTTCAGTTCTGCAACAAGGATTATAATCTTGTATTATACTCTTGTATCTCCAAGCTCTTAGTGCAGGCAGGCAGATATAAAACTGAGGAATTATAAATGCTATAATGCTGTCAAATTCCAGGTTAAGGGGAAGTGTGGCATTTCAGAAGGATCCATGTCTCGGGTCCCTCAGAGTTTGTTGCAAAGGTCAAAGGTGTTGCTGGGTGGGGGCTGCAGCTCTGCTCAGATTTTTGTCAGCAACAGAAAGTGGCTCAGATTTTGTCAGGCTTGGCTGTAATGGGTTTCTGTCAAGATTTCTTTTCTGTTTTTTTTTTCTTAAAACCAGTGGCACCAACACTGACACTCACAGACTTTTAATAGGAGTGGGTAAAGAGACAAGAGCACGAATAAAAATTATTCTTTTGCTGCTTCTTAACAAAAGCACATTAAACTTGTGTTGAATGAAAAAAGAAAGTTGTCTCTAGGATAATTTTTTAAAATAATGTATCTTATCAATGTTTTACACGAGCTGGGAGGGAATTATTGAAGTGTGCAAATGCCATTCTAACTGAACGGCCTCAATAATCAAGCACTGAGGGCCTTCTTTCCCTAGAGACCTATTTTTGGTGGTACTTCTCTGTTTTAATGAAAAACTGATTGACAACCAAAAAAACGTAGATAAGAACAAAAACCTTTTGAATAAATCAGGATGTTTAATTTAAAAATATTCATTAGTAGAAGGACATGCTGTGAAATACAAACCTTCATTATTAGAGGAAAAAGGAATGCCTTGTATTTCAGCACACAGAAGGGGAAAAAATGGGGATTCTATTTTTTCTTTATTCCATTTCCCACCTTCTGCCTCTATATTGTCCTTTCTCCAGCATAAACCCTGCCCTGTCTCACAATGTCCTCTCCCTGCCTGAGCTTGAACAGTATTTTCTCTTCAATCCTGTCAAGTATGGAATGATTTTTTAAAATGTTATCCTACAGCAGTAACTGTAGTGTGCCCTAGGAAACAAACCCCAAACCTGAGCAGAACCACCAGCCTGGGTACCAGGAGTCCCTTGTTGTTTGCCAATTATTTATCAGGTGACCAATGTACATAAAGGAAGCATTTATAAAAACGTATTCAGTCCAAATTTACTCTGGAATGATTGGTGCTACAATAGTTGGCAAGGGGCTTGTCCAGAGGTGGGAGCTCCCCTGAAGTCAAGTGCAACCCCAAAAAATTGTAGATGCCTCAGAGTGGTTTATTTAAATAGGTAAGAGCTCATATATGAGGGAAGAAGAGCCAAAATGAGCTGTTTGATCTGGTAGCACAGCAGAGATTGTCAGAGGAGCTGTTTTCTCTCTGGAGGTGCAGCTTCAAGAAGTTCGGGTTTCTGTGGGGATGTCTTGGCCGTTGTCAGCAGGAACAGAGGAACTAATTCCAATGGTTCTGGCACATTTCCCTTTAATGTGCTTACTAACGTTCACCTTCTGTTCAGGAACAATCACACTGAAATTCTTGGCATGCAAACATCAAATTACTTGGAAATTTCTGTTCCACAAGGACATTCTGTGTATTTCAAAGCCAACACTGAAAAACAAAATAGAGTCTAAAATCTTCAGCCTTTTCTCTTGGATTTTGAAAGTTTTCTGCTCATTGGGTTGTGGTAAAACAAAAGTATGAGCCCAGGTTTTGCTAAGATTGGTCCTTCCCATGGGAACACAAAGCCTTTGAAAGCTCAGCTTTGCAGAGTGCCCATTAGTCATTGCTGATGTCAGGCTGATGCACTTCTCTGCGCAAAACCTCCATGCTCAGGTGTGCTGGGAGACCATCCATTTCAGCAGGAAATGCTGTAACATTTTTCTGGCTCTGGCACAAAAGGTCAGAGCACAAGAGAGCTGCACACAGCAAGGGAGGTGGTGCTGATTCTGCTTCTGGCATTAACCTCGCCTGAAGTTGGGAGATGGGCCTGGACCCGTTTCTGGCATGGGGTAGAGGAAGAGGGGGAAAAATCAACAGCTCATTGAGGCCTGGAATGTGTCACAGAAACTCTGCTGCTTCTGGTCTTTGGCATGGCAGTCTAGATTTCACCCTGCTGTCATCAGTCTCCACAGTGTCCTATGGCCTTAATAAATAAGGTGGGAGGCAAATGGTGTTTGAGACTTTAAAAGCCAAAGTAAAGATTTCTAGATATTTGGTTTTATTTGACTTTGTCTGAGGAGTAAAATATCAAATTTTCCTTTTTTTTTTTTTTCAAGCAGTGAAGATTTCTCCTTTTCCCTGGGGCCCAAAAGTCCATTCCTAGGTGGAGGTGCTGCAGGACTCCAGTGGGGAGATCTGTTTTGCTCACCTGAGCATCAGCAGCAGACCTGGAGGCAGCCTTCTCGTTTCAGAGCTGTTCATGTGTCAGAGGGTGAGAGGCTTGAGGCGCTTTTCCTTTCTCAGGCTTTGAGGTCGGTTTGTAGGGGTGGAAAAGCATTTCTTTCCATGTGCTTCCACCACCTGCTCATCAAGCCCTCTCTGAGCCTCTCGCTCCAGCTGAACTCAAGGGACCAGGAAGCCCCATGAGGTGGGTGCTGCCTTCCCTGGGAGATGGTGGTGGGACATTTTCCGTCTCACAGATCCACTCCGTGACTGTGGAGGGGAAATGTGTGGGGCATGCAGTGCTGATCTGGCTGCTGAGGACACTTTGCTTTGAGCTGGGAATGGTCAGGAGACGTTGTTTTGACACTCTCCTTGTTTAGCTGGAGCGGAAAATGCTCTGGAGTTTGATTATTTGTTTTGTGGATTATACATAACATGAATGGGAAAGCAGTGAGATCCCAGGAGAACCCTCTTTCATGATGATTAAAGCAAAATAGACAGAATTTGAGGTGCTCTGTTACTTTTTTTTCCTTTCAGCTACCTAAGTATAGCTGTACTTGAAAGGATTGCATGATATGAGGGCAAACAACGAATTCTTCCTTTCAGAAATGGGGAAAGATACTTCTTTATTGGCCAGATTCATTCCTTTGATCATGAATTGCAGCTTGTCTGTTACCAGCATTATTTCATACTTCATCTTTTCTCATGTAGTTTCTTTTCCTTTTGATCTCGCTCTGTTACTTCTGCCAGTTGTGCTACGTGAGAAGAATAAGCAAACTTAAGACCTGAATTGGCACTGGAAAAACACATCCCTCTAGCTAGTAAATAGCTCTTGTTGGATGCCTTGGAAGTTTGACCAGGAAGCAAAAGCTTAGTGGTTGTCCTGGCCAGTAAAATGAAGAGTTTGTCTGGCATCCATCTGGCACCATCTGCAGAGCACTACCCTTGCACTTGGCTCCTTGTGCTCCAGTGCAAACCAGGCACACAAACTTGCAGTTTCTAAGCTCTCAGGAGCAAATCCCGGGCAAGACCAGAGAACTCGGTGGCCTTTTTTCCATCAGGAGCTCTGGAAGGCTGGAGGATGCAATGTAGATTTTCTCTTAACTTAGAGGTTAGGGCAAAAAGCTTAAACGTGCCCCTTGTGAATCCCCGGGGGCCAAGAAGCTACAGAGACTCCTCTTCCTCCACGCTGCTGTGGCAGGTAAACCAAAATACACAGATGTTGTATTGTCTTCCTGGTTTTTATGTCCGTGGCTGGCTGCATTGCTGATTCAGATCCCATCTTTTAGCTGTAAAAGCTCCTTCTTCTTAAATTTTTCCAATAAAGGCTAATTCCAGGACACAGAGCTCCAAAGCCTTCCCAGCTGAATATGTAAGTATACTGAATACATTGATTTTTACAATTTTAGACCTCTTTTTTTCCCCCCTACCTTTCTTTTAACCTCAAAACCACTGAAAATCCTGTCTGGAGAAGATTTCTTTCCTTCCTACCCAATTGCATTTTACCTCTGTTAGTGACAGTAATTTCATTCCACCAAAGAGACTTTGTTTTGCCCAGCTCATTGAAATGCAGCAGTTATCCTGTGTCTGTTGTGAGCTTCTGTGTCCTGCCCATGTCCCTTTGCCTCTACAGCTTCGTGTGATGCCCCGTGGCTGGCGGGAATCTTGTGTGACAATATTTTGCAACACAATATTGGGAAAACACCGACCATCATTGCAGCTGCAGGTGACCACGAGGAGGCACCAGACTGTGACCAAAGTGGTCCTTGTGGGAAGCCTTCAAGAAATTTTCTCACTGGCATTTGGCCCTTTTCTATCTTTAAACCTCACTCTAGGCTTAGCTTCCAAGTAACTTATTCCCAGCTTCCTATTTTTGCACCGTTGAGAAAAATTCTGCATAGCTTGCCCATTCTCAGGCATGTTTTAGCTTCATGGCGGTTTCTTCTCCCTGTGATAGTGACTTTCCAAAGGCATCTCTCACCCTTGGGCAGTGTCAGGTCTGGGCAGCACAGTGGGGATGTGAGGAGTGGAGAGCTGTCAGGAAGGGTAGGGCAGGCTGGCATGGACAGCACCAGCCACCTGCAAACACAAACTGCGTTTCTGAAAATAGCAGGGCATTCGAATTGAGGCTCCTCTTTAACGCGAATTTATACTTCTAGACAAAACCGGTCTGGGATGACATTTCCCCACCATTCCATTGATTATTTGGCTTGGCACAGATGTTGTTCGGTGTCTGCTGGGGAAAACTTCCATCCCCTATGCCGAACCTTTCCCTCCTGTTTGGTGACTGGCTGATAAACATGGATGGCTGGGTGGATTCTCTGAACCTGGGCAGAGGGATTAAGTGGCTTGGAAAGATACGATGTGGTAGGATTTCACTTTTTGAAAGGTGAGTCCTGGGCGGCAGCTGCTCAGTGATGTTTAAAAACTGTTCAGTGAGAATATGTAAAGAGCCAATGTTAATAAGTGTAGACTATTGCTCTCTTTTTTTCTGCACAAGGCCTGTCAGCATCCTAAGTGAAAAGATGACCAGTTCCTCGATGGTAAAGTGTCAGGCAGTGGGATTGTATCATCCCCAGGCTGGCAGGGGGATCAGCTTAGTGGTGTTTTATAAAAAAGGAATAAGTTAGCCATCCTTTCTTATCCCAGGTATGGACCTGTGGAGTGGTACACGACTTTCTGAAGGATCTCACAGACTCAAAAGAACATCCCTAGGCAGTGTGTGCTGGGCTGGGGGAGCACAGGAGCAGCTGGCCTTGGGGGATGGAGGCTTCTCCCTGGCTGGGGCTTGGTCTGTGCGGGTCAGGCCAGTCTGTTGGGGTGGGCGTGGCCCTGTCTCGTGCCCTGGGAATAGATGAGGTGACCTCCCAAAGGTTTCTGCCAGCACTGTGGGTCTGGAACTGGCTGTATTTACACTTCAACTTGTCTGCTGCATGGGATGGATTTCAGTTCAGGGCATTGGCTTTATTTCTGCCATTTCGCTTTCTATATGCTGGTGGAAAACTGTCTGTAAGAAAGGGCATTTTTTGTTGTTGTTTGTTTGTTTGCTTTTTTGTTCTTGTATTTATTTCCCTTTGGAAGTGACATGCTATTTAAAGGTGATGTGCTGCTTTCCACGTGTCCTGTACCTGCATTGAAATTTTGGAAAGTATGGGCAGAAGTGTGTTTGGCTTTGAGCTGTATTTAATTGACCATCCATAGCCCTCACAAAGTTATGCTATTGCAGCAAGTCCTGAGCTGAGAGCTCATTAATGCTCCAGGTAATCTGGGCATGTACAGTGGATGGACAGAGGGACAGAGCAGGGGGTTTTGTCTGTGGCTCTTTGGGCACACAAGCTTGTTGGGCTCTGTGTTACAGTGGAAACAGAAAAAAGCAAACAGGGCACAATGGGGGCATGAAATTCTCCTTTCATGCTGGTAGAGGAAAAACGCATCCTTTTTGGGGAAATGTTTCAGAAGCTGCAGCTGATCTGTATTTTGTCATTACTGTTATCATGAGGCAATAGTAATTGATGTATCCTTAGCCTGCTGCCTTGTTTTTCTTTATACATGTAATTTAATCTTTAAAGAGCTTTAAATATTGATGCAGTTACACAGTTGAGAAAAGAAGGCAATAAAGGGAGGAAGAAGAAAAAGACTAAGTAAAAATAAAACAAAGTAAGTGAGAAATGAAGTGGACAGCAAATAGAGATTACCATTTCCTAATGCTGTCAGCAATCTGGTATGAGAAGATGAAGAAGCAGAGAAGGTGGCGATGATAATGATTCTGCCACAAATGGAAATCCTGGGGCCACGTGGAGGAGGCTGCACAGCAGCAGACTGCAGGGCATCTCTGCATCCCTTCCAGGTTTTGGGAATCCCATTGATCTGGGGTGCTGCTTCCCATCCAAGTGATTCCAGTGTGCTTCCATGCCACCAGTAAGACCTTGGTGGATAGAGATGATGGACCCATACCCTGTCATCTCTGCAGACAGGGACAGTCTCAATCCCTTGCTTGCTTGCAAGCATCTTATTTTCATGATTTGTTGTTTTAACTGTGCAAGTGAGCACCAAATCCGACTCAAAAGCGAGCCGCAGAATGTATGTTGCTGGAAAAAAAAGCCTGATAAAATGAGACAGATGCTGTCATAAAAAATAAAGCAGAAAGTCTGTTAAACAGACCTTCCCTTGAAGAAAAGGCAAGTATCTCATGCAGCATATATTGGATTTTCTGCGGTTTATTGTGTTTATTTTGACCTGTGAAGCTGCTGAAGCCTCAGCTGGGTGTGCGTGTTGCCGTGAGGCCGCATGTGCTGGGAAGGGTGTGCACCCAACGCTGAGAAACAGCAGAAGCTGAATTTTTCAAGCAATACCTCAACATCTGCACTCTGGCTTTTCAGAGGAGCCAGTTATTGAGCTTTCCATGCAAAGAAAAACAGTCAAGGAGTATTCGTTTGAACTCACAGGACCCCAACTATTTTTTTATATAGATGTGTTTTAGGAGAACATGACTGCTTCTTGCAGTCTGCTTCCTTGCAGAAAACCTGCCAAGACAAAATTGCTAGAAGATGTTGTGAGGAGTAGGCCAGTTGCAGGGGAGGGTGCTGTAATGGAAACCCCACAGCTTCAGGGTAGGCTCAGCTTTCTGGAAGTAAGAAAAGATGAACCATCAGCCTGGGATCCTTCCTGAGGATAAATTTTACAGCACTTCAGAGGGTACAGAAGAGCCTCAACAGATTTGGGAGGAAGGCTAGAAGATCACGAATACTCTTTTTCTCAGTGTTCTACTGATACTTGCCAGACTTTGGCATTGTTGAGAAGGCATTCAATGATTTAATCCATATTAAACCCTCAGGTTTTTGGATACGTGTGTCTGATATGTTGCTGAATTGCTGCACTCTCAAGCAAAATCAACAGCAACTATTAACGAACAAAAAAGGAGGAGGTAGAAGTGGTATTGTAGCGGTGATCCAGGAATAGCACCAATATCTGAGCCTCTTTTCAGCCTGGCTGTCTGTGAGAAAGGGCTTTTTGTGTTTGCTTTTTTGTTCTTGTATTTATTTCCCTTTAGAAGTGAAATGCTATTTAAAGGTGACGTGCTGCTTTCCACACGCACTGTACCTGCATTAAAATTCAAACAATGTCATGTCATTACTAGTTTTAGCTTTGTTGACATGTTATTTTGTCCAAGACTTTCACATTTTAAAGTCTTTCACTCTGTCGTTGTCTTTATTTTTTTTTTTTAATTGGATTTTTTGGTACAGTCTAAAACACATCTGTTATAACTTAGCCCTAGTACATTTACCAGGCCATTTGGAGGTGCTTGGATATTGCAGTGCCCTGGCATTTTTGGGAATGAGTTTCCCTCTTTGTGTGCAATTTTTCAATTGTTCCTTAGGGTGGTTGGTTTGGATGTGGTAAGGCTTGTGCTCTCACAGGGAAACACAATCAGGGCCCCTCAAAAAGTAAACAGATTCATGTTTTAGGGTTCCTCTGATAACTGTTGTTACACATTGGGGGAATAATTCCACAACTTCTATGAAGTTTGAATTTTCTGTTCCTTTTCAGCCTTTACACCTCTTTAGAACTGATCATCCTGAATTTTCCTAGTTAGTTGATGTCAAAAAAATCTTTCCTATCTTTATTTAGAAAAAACACTAGCAAACGTTTTGTATGTTATAACATTTAAGACTAATCTTTTTATGGCCCTGCAAAAGGAAGGTGATGGAAAATATTCAATAATCCTGGTTCTTGCAGTAGCTGCTGCCATGAGGAACACCCAGCCTGAAAACTTGAGCTTCTTCAGCACCAATTAAACTTCCCTTTTGCTGTAACAGATGCACATTTTCTGTGGATCACCACAGACTAGGACTTGAATAGTATCTAAAGTTATATATCCGCTTGCAGTGCTGATGAGAGAACAGCTTGGTTTACTCTGAAAAAAAGCTGAGATTTGGGGGGAGCTCCCCCTCCTCACGCCAAGTTCAGTATTTGCAGAGACTGTGTGCAAGAATTCATTTTATTTCCATTTTAAGCTTTAGAGGAAAATTTAATGTGGTACATACAGCCTGAAAGATGGGAGTTTTTTTTTTAAAATCCATTTTGGAATGTGTCTTTCTGAAGCATTTGTGATAGAATAAGGTCCAACTTCATTTTAATGAGTTTTTTTTTCTTCAAATTTTGGTAGAATTGAAGCAGTGTTTTTCTCTGAAAAAACTCTCAGTTAAAAAGTTGAATTCTCTTTGGTCCCTGTGGGCTTGATCTTATCCCTACTACTCAGGCTGGCCAGCATTTCTGCACAGTCTTTATTTAGCCTCTCACCACAACACAGACTTTCTCCACTATTCTGTTGTGCTCCTCTGGAACGTTGTCCTTGCCTCTGTTTGCATTTTTTCCATAGAGTTGGAAATGGGTCCCTCATAATCTCAGAAAGAAAACCATCACAGGGCCTGTTGCTGGTGGTTAATTGAACGTAGAGGAACAATAACTGTGCTTTAAAAAGCATAAGGTTTCCTTTTTTGTAAGGAAGGGTGATACTTACAGTGTCAGCTGTGAAACGACAGCAACTTTGCCCTGAAAAAATTTCCATATGGTGACTAAGTAAATGGAAAGCTACAGGTAAAAAATAGTAAGCCAAATACACACAGGTTGCATTTGACAGTGTATCAAGGAATCCAGCAGGACTTGAAAGATACCTTAAAAACTGGCATGTTGAGGCCAGATCAAAGTGCGCTCGTTGGTGCAGTCTTGGTCGGCTTTTTCCCTCTGTTCTGGCTAAGGATGTTCATGCTTAACTTCTCAGCTTTGGTAAGTGCATTCCCATGATGGTTTATTTTTTCTTTCTGTGCTGTTTTGGTGAAGAATTTCTTTAGCAAAACTAGCTGCTAAGGTGGTCATGATCCATCAAAGACCCCTGAAGCACCCCAGGGTGATTCCTGAGGTCTTGCAGCAGAGCACTGCTCATGATGCAAAGGGATGCAACAGATCCACAGTCTGTTGCAAGAGACTGGGCCAAACTTGCCCCTCCAGGGCAGGTACCTGGGCCTTCCCACCCGGCCCAAGTGAATATCAGCCCACTGAACTCCTTGTTTGCGGGGGACCCTCAGCACCAAGAAGACCAGATAGGGAGGATCAAGGGGACACTGTTTGGATCCACAGAGTAGTGATATTTTCTACTTAATCTGTCTCTGTCACTATCTTTCTCTCCCCCACCTCTTTTCTATTTCTCTCTCTCTCTGATTTACTGTTAAATAAAATCCATACTATTGACTTTGGCATATGGTCTTGTTTGCACCTGAATTCAGACAGAGGCACCTGTCTAAAAATTTTAATGATTGGATCTTAACAGCTACCTGGGGGCAAAAAACTGCTCAATTAACCTCCTGCTCAGGAGAGCAGGAATTGGCTGGGGCAACAAGGAGTGATTGAACACATTGAAGTGAAGGTTGTATTCTTCTGCAGAAGGTCTTAAGGGGTTTGCTGGTATGAGGTGAAACCATTGCTGGCATTTATAGCCTCAGTTTCCCCCCGATGTTATCTCTACCCAGACCATGCAGGCAGACAGCAACCTTAAGCTCTCAGCTCTTAATCCCTTTAATCTCCTTGTCTTCTGAGCAATGCTATAAATTAGCAGAGTACCTTTTTTCACCTCATCTCAAGTTTTTTTTCTCTTTAGAAAACAAATTCAATTTGCTTTATTCTTCCGGAAAAGCAACGTTGTGGGAATTGTGTTTGAATTGCAATATTCCTTTTCTGGCTAATATGTTATTGCCAATATTTGTTTGTTTGTTTGTTTGCTGTGTGTTAATTTTTGGATAAAACAGAAAAGCCCAGAGACAGCTGGATATACATTAATCTTAGCTAAAAGCTTTTCAGCAGATTAACCCTGGAAGGCAAAAAGGATGTGAACACAGCTGGAATAAATGATTGTTTTCTATTTCAAAGAATAAAGCTCTTTGTTTTGGGGATTCAAACTGAGAATTACAAAATTATCTCCTTCTGCTTTTTTTCAGACTTGCCTTTATAAGTGTCACGAGAGTAACTTGCTGTATACCTCTGTTTCTGTTGAGTTGATGAAATATATGGCCCAAATCCTTCCTATCCCTCTCCTGGACTGCCCTTGGTAGCTCTGATTTCTTAGGGATTTTATCTGTTTATGGCAAATTTGCTGGGAATTCATTAGAGCTAAGGCTAAAATCAGGGAGCGTGGGACATATGTATAGTTTGGTGTTTGTGCCACACGATGTTCCTGTTGTGTCCTGTAGTTTCCATCTATTATGGTTTGGTCCTGGAGGGCAGCCAAAGCCCTCATGGGGGTATGAGAGGTAACTACTGAGCACCCAGCACCTAAAGAATGAGAAATAAAGAGTCAGAGTTTCATTTTTGAGGCAGAAACTGAAAACAGGAAGAGTAAAGTGAGTAAAATAACCTTTTCATCTTGGACTCAGAACAGTCTTTTGCTGTCATGGTGTTGTGCAGGCATCCACTGGTGTGCCAGTAGTTCCTCTGCCACAGAGTGGAGCTTCCTTTGGGCATTTCACAACACTGATTCTGACACTGAAACTTGCAGCATGGCCAGTGCTAAAAATAAGCAGAGCCCTGTGTGGGACAGGTGAACAACTTGCTTGAGTGAAATCGGTGGGCACAAGGGAGTTCGCAGCTCTGCCACGACTGCCACGTGCTCCAACCTCCCCCTCTCCTGGCACTTGGGACCTCTCAGTGCTTTGCCAACTCTTTTGCCCTTGAACCACGCCAGACAGACCCCACTGTCCCTGTGCTGCTCAAAAACCAAAGCAAAACAAAGCAAAACCCCAAGGACACCCCCAACTCCGAACTAAAAAGCAAACAGCCCCCCTCTGCCCTTTGCTTTGATCCTGAATGTCTCCACATCCTCTTTTATATGTGACTTCTACACTTCAGTCAGCCTCCAGAAAAGCTCATTGCAGAGGAGGCTGATACAGCAATTCCAGTTGTCTAGAAAAGGCAGTTTTCACATGCCAGCTGAGGATTCCATGTTCCAGCTGCTGTGGTGCAAGCAAGGAGCAGTGTCTGCAGTGACTGATGGGTGCAGCACTGGAATGTCACAGCTGGGCTTGGGGGATTTTGCCTGTGGAAAGGAAGCTGACACTCAAAAAGAGCACATCAGCTACAGAGATGACTCAATGACTCCTTTCAAAGCTTCCTGATGTGGTGCAAGGGTCAGATTTGTATCCATAGTGTGTGGAAGAGAGGTCTGGACAAACATATTTAAATTACTGCAATAATTTTTTTTTTTTTTTAAACCA
>QWTY01031616.1:0-18626 GCA_008033365.1 Pseudorectes ferrugineus
GTCTTGCTTCTGTTAGCATTGTTGCAACATAGAAATCATGGTTGTCCCTGGATTGGCAAAGAGATTATGATGATGACCTAATGCTGATTGGTGTTGGCAGCACTGGGAGTCCTAATGTAGATGGACCAGCTGCTTCCCCAATTCCAGCATCATGCTGATTAGATTCACTTTGACTTTTATGATGGCATGGCTTCAATTGAACCCAGCCAGTGTTTTATCTGTATTAGAACTCCCATGGTTGCTGGTGGATTTAAAAAATATAAAATATTAATTTTGTTATTGTGTTTAAATACATAGCGCTCATGTTTCAGGAGATGAAAGTTGCAGCTCGATTGGTACAGTTAACCAAGAATGCTGGTCAGTGCTTTCACATGTAAGCAATATAAATTGCTGAATTCACACTGATGTTTGTGGACAGGTTTGGATCCTGGATGTGAAACAACAGTGTTCCCTCATGAGCTGCAGAGGCATGCAGGGGAAATGCAGCACCTGTGTGTATTAGCTGAGGAAATTTCTATCCTAGACTGATGTTTTCCGAAGTCATTCAACCCTGCAATTAAAAATTTTTCTTTTGGGAGACATTACAATATGTTTTGCCGCTGATCACTGTGTTATTGACTTGGATATGCTCTTCATCTTAGCCTAGCACAGTGACTTTATTTTTGGCCACTAATATAGGTCGGGACTTTAAAAGTAAAGCAATAGCTAAGATGTTCCCAGAACTCTGCTAAAGATTGTTCAAATGTAATGCTCTTCCTGCACTGGAGGGTTTTGACGTTAAGCAGTGTATGGTCTCTTAGTGCACCTGCCACAAATTTCGTGTTTAGCAGCTTGGATGGGACTGGCTTCCAGCAATCCAGCCACAGCATCAGCAGCTGTGCCAGCCTGCAGCTGCTGACTTTTAGTGTTACCTCTGAGCCAATCTCATAATTCACCACTTCTGGAGCAGGGAGGGCCTCCTCCTTCCATCAGTGTGGCCAGATCTTATCTGACAGGGAGTTGCCCCCTTTTAATCCCAGCTCCTTAGTGTTCTCTGTGTTCACCGAAGTGACTTGTATTACAAGAATGCACCACCTCAGCGATGGGATGCTTGGCCCAGAGTAAGCATTTTGTGTGAGACAAGACCCTGCTGTTTTTCAGCAACAGGGGGCAAATCTTCTGAAGTGGTGATGTGTGAATTGCAAAGCTGGAAAGTCAGGTAATAAGGCAGGGAGTGTGATGCTTTTACCACATTCCCTTTCCTTACTGTGTGCTGAGATGCTGGAGTCTTTTCAGAAAAATCTTTTTTTTTCTTTTTTTTTCTTTTTTACAGTAGAAATTGGCATTAAATTGCATAATATTTTGGCAGCAATATTTCTTAGTCAGTTGCATTCACATAAAAGCACTGTTAATCTTAAAATGTTGTGTTTTGGATGTTTTAATCTAATGGTTCCTAAGCTTGCGTTTGAAGCTGCAGGAGGATATTATTTCTGACCTGTGCAAGTGGAAGAAGAAAGTGTTGTGGTGGCACATTCAGTTCTCAGTTTTGTGGGGCACAAGAAGACTGGACACTACGTGCCTTACGCTGCTGCAGGGATGCTGTAATTCTTTGGTTTTAGTCATGGGTGATCAGCTGTGTTACTCGCAAAGCCTGGGAAGACCCAGAAGTTGCTAAGTCAGTTCTCCCCTCCCCAGCTGTGTGCTAAGGGAGAAGGAGAGTGGGTCCTGTGTTTATATTCATGCCCTGCGGGGTAGATCCAGCTGTGGATCAGAATCCTAGAGATGAAAGCTTCATGATTTCTCTCAGCTCTTGAGAAGGTGGCTCTCTGAGTAACTTCCCAGCTCCACTCTTGAAACAAGATGCTGCCCCTCTCAAATGTGAAATTGATTTAGAAACTGTGAGAAAAAGTATTCTTATTCCTTGTGAAGAGGGAAAAGGGTCTTCCACTTGTTATGTCTTTTTGTAACTAGTGTACGTGTTGATTTAACTGGCTTGATTACTGAAGATTTTGTGTCCTCCCTTCAAAAATGAATGTCTAATTAAGACCAGCTGGTTTACCAAATGGCAGATTTCTTTGTAGATCTGTCATCCTGAATAATTTTCCATTGTTTCAGTCTGCTTTAGCTCATCTATGCTATATTAAAAAAATAAAACACATTTGAAATTACTCATTTTTAGTAAAATATGGCATTATAATGCTTAAAGTCAAAGCTCCAATTGACATTGGTCCAATATTATCTCCCACTTTTAGTCTACTCAGAATTCATATTTTATGTACTGTCAGAATTTTAAAATTGCTCTCTCTATGAGGTACAGTATATTAAAATAGAAACAACTTTCTGAAATTGTAGATATGGTGCTGGGTTTTATTTTGATCGTGCTTGACCACATTTTTGGGGGGGTGAGGGAGGATGAGATTAAGGAGATTTTCTTTTGTTCTTTTTGTTTATTACATTTGCAATTTACAAAGTATTCTTTTAACTTTCTGTTCAATGATACACCAAGTGTGTGTGTGATACATGCTACTGCTTCAGTGCAGTTGGAATTGGCAAGTCTGTTTCAATGTTCATTTCCTGGCTTTGGGCAGTGTTGCAGTAAACATTTTATTGTTTAAAAGTGGAGGTTAACCGATGGATTTTACTGCAGTCTTTCTCATGTGTGGTTAGTTTCAAGATGACACCACATTTATTTAGTATTTATTATATCTTCATTCTTGTGGTCCATGCACATAGAGAATTGTTCTAAGAGAACATCTAATGCGGTCAGCATCAGATAAATTTTTCCTAATTAGTATGAGCTAACTCTTTAAAATCTAAGCAACTGCAAAAAGCAGTTCACAGGCACAAGAACAAAAGTGACAAATACAGATATATTTGATTTCCTTTAGAACACCATAACAGAACTTGTGCAGATAGAAGAATAGATCTTGGAGACAATAAATCTTTTGACATTTTATGTTAATGTTCTCAAAAACAACTAGAAAAAACTTATTTAGATTAATGTACATCAGTTTATGAGCTGTACTTAATTACTAATGAGGTGTGAAGAGCTTCCCTTCTCAGGAGTCTCTCAACTATGATGGTTCAGTGTCAAACTGGTGTTTGTTAAATGGGATTCTGCAAGGCTTCATTCTGTATCTGCTCATGTTGAGTTTTCTATTAATAATTCCAATGAAGGATTAAAATATACAGTGTTAAAATTTGCAGACAGCGCTAAACTGGCAGGAGGGTGGAGCACAGAACACAGTCTCAACAAATGGAAGAAACAGCCTGCATTTGGGTGTGATTCAAGGTCAAATATAATAAAACTACATCTATGTAGGAAAAATCTGTAGTGGTGTGTGACTGATTAAGGTGCAATTTTATAGAAGAGAACTGTCAGTTTAATGGATGAAAAGGTATCAATTAGTGATGCCATTACACTGAAGAACTAGTTCTATTTTTGCAAGATTGGGACTAGCTAGGGAAAATTCAGAGGAAAGGAATGAAGAAAGATGTAAAGAAGATAATGACTGAGGAGGAAAGGCTGAAGAACCTGGTTCTTTCTCTTCTTATTTTATTTATGTATTTATTTTATTTTTTTTTTTTTAATTTGGCAAAGAGGACACTTTGGACAGGCCTGGTTAGCAATGTTCCATGAAGTAGAAAGGTTGCTGCAAAGAGATCCATTTTAGGCAGGACAAGAAGAAAAACATTATTAAAAAGGAAGAGGTTTAATTGGAGCCTTGAGAATAAAACTTGTGACTGAAAGATTAGATAGCTTGTGTAATGCATTGTGTAGGAAGTACATGGAAATCAGGACAGAAAAATATGTATGGTGAAGGTTACTGAACCTATTCAGTCGAGCTGCTGTGTAACCACTTGTCACAGCCCTGTTTATTTTTCTTTTATTTTTTCAAGGCTGTCTGTGCAATGGAAAAGCATAAATGCTTTTCATACAACCAAAGTTAATTTATTCTTTTTGGTTTCTAGACAATAGAGGAACCTGTTTTTCACAGTGCTGGGGACTCCAGAGTTTCATAATAGTCCCTAATTGTTTAGTGTGGAATGGTTTGGTGATATTTATTGTTATTCCTTCAGCATATTTTACCAACTTTCCTGCTGATATAACTTGAGAGATTTGTATTGAAAGCATCCCATTACACAGGTGAACATCATTGCTGCATAGCAACTTCATGTCTGACTCTTTCTGTAACTTCCTTGGAAAGAGCTTGAGGGCTTTTTTATATTTTAGATGGCTGTGCATTTTTGTCCTCATGAACTTAAATGCTTTTGTTCCTCTTTTTTCCTCTCAAGTCTTTGGGGTAGTAATTTGGTAGCTTTTTGGTAACAGGTTGTCCCAAATATTTTCTAGTTTAAAGAAATTACTTTACTGGCTGTATATTTGGTTAATTGTGTGAAACACAGCTTTCAATCATAATCTTATTTAGATTTAATCATCCAATAAAGTGGTGTGGATTTTATTCAGAGGAAATATAAAATGGTAATAATTTGAATATTGGAGGAGAACTTCCCGTCATATTTAACTGAAGATTTTAGCATTTAGGGAAGAACTAAAACCACACAGTGAAGAATGCATGCATCCACGCATGCATCCATCCGGGGCGATGAACCAATGCTGTAAGGGACCAGTAGGTGGTGCGGGCGGCCCGGCCCTTGGCGCTGGCGGCTCCCGTGCTGGTCCGGGACTGCATGGTGGCGAGTAGGGATGTGTGCACATCATGGGGTGGGAATGTTCTGCTCATCTCAGGATGATGTTTTCTGAACGTACAGCCCAACGTGTGAGAGTCACACACACGTGTGAGTTATTAGAACTTGTTCCTGGGTCTTCGAAACACAGCTCTGAAGAAAAGTTATTTGTAGAAAGGGTACACTTTGTAATTCCGAGCTAAAATCTTGTTGTGCTACAGGGTTGGGTCCCAGAGAGCACAATACAGGAGTTTGTTTGGGTACACCAAGTGAGAGACAGTAAGTATATCTGCTGAAAAATCAACAAATTTGTAGAAGTGATGAATTTGATTAAAAAATTATGCCGTGCAGTGCTGCTGTTTTCCTCACAAGAGTAACTGGGTAGTTTCAGGAGCCCTGTTATGAATTTCCAGCCAGTCTAATAGTGCTGCACAGTCTTTGTAGCTGTCAGAAGGTTTCACTGTATTTAAAAAACACCAAACAAATGCTGATGGTTGATTCAGTGGTGATTTAGGGACTTATAAAAAATACAGAAGAATATTTCTTACAGGTTTGCACAATCGCAGGATTTCAAGCCTGTGTGACTCAGTTGTCTATGGTAAGGCATGGAGGGGGGTCCATTTATTTCCCACTGTTCTCTTTCATGTATGCAATTCCTCTGTATTATGTGTATGTAGGGGGTCTAGGGAGGAGGGTTGGGTTTTTCTGTTTGTTTGTTTTATTTTTGTAAATAAGACTTTAACTCTTCTGCAGGTAGACACTGTAATACACTGCCGTAAAACGATAAATCTGCTGGAGTGTGTAAGAACCTTGCCTTAAGGTCCTGTTTCTATTCCTGTTTCTCTTTTCCCAGAGGATAATTCTACATGAGACTGTACAGTCTCTCTCCTTAACCCTGAAATATCCAGGGTCTTTGTCTTGTAGGAACAGAGTGATGATGCTGGTCTGCAGTTCTTCCTACGCTCTTTCACCGACATGTTGTGAGGCCTTGAGTTTTTTCTGATTGCCTGACAAACTAGGGGGTTTTGGTGGCTTGGTTGTTGTTTTGTTTTTTTTTTTAATTATTTGTTTTGGTTGTTGATTTTTTTCATACTTTTTTTTTTCTTCAGTGTCCTCATTCAGACTGCATTATTCACGTTATGCTGCTTGCTGACTTCACTGGTGTATTATGTTCCTGTTAATTTGTAACAATAGGTGGCATGCCCCTGGAAGCAATAGAAGTGCAAATGATCCCATCCTCTGTATTTCTTTTTCTTCCACTTCAACTAAATTGTTAGCAAGGATGTTAAAGGATTATTGTCTCAGAGTAAAATGTTTTTGTAGAGAGAAAATTAAAAAAAATAACTGTGCTAATGAGAAAAAGTAGTTCCTTCAGTGTTTTTGGTGTGGCTTTTAGTTCGAATTACTGTCAAGGATGGGGTTTTGATGCAAATTTGCCTTGTGGGTTACACTTGGGTTTAATAGTAGTGGACGCAATGTGGTTTCACTCCTAATGGAGTCACAGTTGAAGCTGTCCACCAGTTGTCCAGACAGCTGAACACTGTCTGTAGCTCACCACGGCGAACTGGATACGAAGTTCTCCTGCAGTTACTGCTCTGTGTGCACCTAAATTGGCTCACCAGTGCAAACTGTAGCATGAAAGGATATGATGGGCACATAAAATCATGGGATTGTAGTGCATCCCAGCAGATACAGCCCAGTCCTCCTGTACCTTGTTGGTAATTTGGATATGTTTGCACTCTCAGAAAGTTCTAAATGACTTTTAAAGCTTCTTCACAGCAGTGTTAACTTCAGGGTCAGAGCATTGTTGTGTGGTAACTCTTATTTTTCAGAATTAAACTCCAGACTAATGACAAAATAAAATTAGATTTTAACATCTTGGGGTTTTAAGTGTGGCATTGCAGCGTTGAGGACCTTGGGCAATGATTCTTCACTACTGTATCTCAAGCTGCATGTTGGATTTAGGGAAGCACATTCTTTATGGCTATTTAGAAAAATATCTTTCTCCTTCCACCCTCTTCCAAAAAAAGGTTGGAGGTGAATGAGAAAGGGATGTCTGAGGTTTGAGTGGTGGTTTCTAAAATGTCTGCAGTAAGTTGCATTCAAATTTGATATAAAAATAACAAAGGGTGGTTTTTTGACTGACTATAAAGACAGATATTTGAAAACATCCATGGTATTATACCACTCTGGTATAGCTGTGAAACAGTTTCATAATGGTGGTTCAAATATGAAACAATGTTGCAACACTGAGCTTCTCAAGAGGCGAATAGTGACAGAATAAACATGGAGATGCAATACACAGAAGTGGAGTTTTCCACGAACACTTGTTAAGTTTTTTTCTGTTTGTGTAGAATTGTTTGAGCCTTGTTTAATGTTAGGCTTTTTACGGATGTTATGTCTAGATATGAGTCATGTTCTTTTCTTCAGCTGTAAATAGGTTTGAACATAAGAACCTTTCAGGATTTAGACTTTTTTTCTTTTGGGATTTCATATTGGTATTCTGCAACTGCAGTGATGCTTTTCAGAGAGGAATCTTTGGTTATACTCTTTATCTACAGGTTATATATTGTAGAGGGTGATAGTTCATACCAGGTCACAGTCACATGACTAATGTGTTTGAATTACCCCTAACAAATTTTAAAAATCAAGGAGAGAGAAATATTTTTTGCAATTGAAGTTATTAAGACAGGTTCTAGAACCATACTTTGTGACTGTTGAAGCAGTAACAATTTTATGTAGAAACTTCAAGAACAAGTCTCTTTCTTGTGTACTTGATGAGATGTTTTTTCCTTTAACTGGAGCATCATTCCTGTTAGGCAAAACATTGGTTTAAGAATAGGATGTCTCTCTTGGCTGATTCTATCTTTAGCTAACTCAGAGTGCTGAGTTCCAGTATCCAACGTTTATGAACCAGTCTTAGTATTTCATCCCTCTTTCAAAAATTCTCATCCCGTACAATAAAGACTAGAAGCTTTTTTTTTCATGCTACCTGTTCTCTCAGCTGCCCTTTCTGCTAATTAAGCTTCTCTTCAGCTTTGGTAGATCTCTCTAAAGGTCACCAATAGAGCAAACTAGTGAAGAGGATTACGCTTTGTAGGGATATTTTTTTTCTTTTCATGAAAGAACGTTTGAGTCAAGGCTCTTCCTTCCTTAGTCTAAAGGGAAAAAAAAAAACCCAAAAAACTTTAGCTTTTTCCTTTTTCCGTCAAGTTTAAAAAACCATTTATAATAGAAACTTGAACCTGTACTGGAAGAGCTCTGATGCCTAGGTGAGCAATAAAGAAGTAAATTGATTCTGTTTCTGAGAGGCAACACTGAAAAATCATTGAAGGATCACTACAAATTTATCAATAGGTCACTATGCCAATATGAAAAGACTGTGAACATACAAACATATGTGTCACCTCATTTCTGTTAATACGTTTGTAGAAATAATTTTTAGCTTACTCTGGTGTGTGTCACTGTAATGATGGAACGGATTGAATGTTTAACAATACGATTTAATCTTAATAATACTGTTGACAAGTCGGAAAGTGCAATACACAAAATATTAAATATCAAGATTTTTGTTTTGTCTTTCCACTTCATTAGGTGTAGTCTGGAAAACATAGAGCATAAAAACAAAAGGATTTGCAAATATCTATACTGACTTGTTTAAGCTGGCTGCCAAGAATTGCAATTAAGTGACTTTTACAAATGCTTGTTTTCTGTTGAATAATTGAAAGGGGAAAAAATCTTATTTAAATTATATGAAACCCTGAAGGAGGAAGTATAATGAAAAGGGGTTTAATTATTTTCAGTGAGACAGCAAAACAGACTGATGACCTTATCAGTATTTGTTTATTTTCTTGCCTTATTGTATTCTTAGCCCCAGAAAATACTGGTTATGATGCAGAAAAAACACTCTCTTAATAAGGTAATGTATTATTTTCAGCACTCTCGAACTATATAGCAAAATCATCCTTGTGTCTGCCAGTTTACGTTAGAAACAGCTTGTGGGTGATGTTACAGAGCCATTACCACTGATGCTCTGTGGTAAAAAGGCAGGCAGGGGATACAGAGCCTATGTTGGATACAGAGAGTACACGATGAAAAAGTTTCAGTCTGCAATGACTACTGAGGCGAAAGATTTGAGAATGTGGAAAAAAGTTCAAGCTGCGATCTGTTTTCTTCCCAGTTTCAAATACAAAGTGCAGTGAAGCTTTATTTCACTTCTTAGATAAGTGACCTGCCAATGAACTTGAAATAATTTTTTATCTGAATTTCCCTCAATTCCTTTTTTCCAGTCCCTTTGTACTTTATGTACAAACATGATATTGTCATGAAGAGAATAGGAATGATAGAAAGACTGACATTAAGTGTTACATTCTTGTTCTTTTTTATTTTTGTGTGCGTGTGATGATTGTGCATCTGCAGGGCACACAGGCCAGCAGCTTCCTGAGTTCTCGTACTGGGAGTGTCCAGGTGCTGTACAAAGTAGAATAGGTCCAGCTGGGAAAAGAGGTTAGGTCTCCCACTCCAGAGTGTGTAAAGCTACGGTATTCTCATGGGAAGTGGGAGATGCAACCTGGAATGCATTTGTGCAGAAAAGGGGATTGAATTTATTTCCACTTTCTGGATAAAATGTTGTAGTTCTTCAATAGCTGAAGAAACATGGATTGTATTTATTTACACATCTCTTTGAGGTGCTTTGTTTTTGGCACTTCCCTCTTTCACCGCCGTCCCCATCTATTCTCAGTACATTTCAGGACAAGCAGAACTATTTTTGCTGGAGAAAATTTTGTTTCTGTCCAAAATGTACTGCTTTGAGGCCAAGTGCGTGCCACACATTGGTGATAGAAAATTCTACTTCTGACTTACCTGAGTCAAGACAGTGTGATCTCTACACCTTTTATCTGTATTATATTGATATTGTGATGTATAAACAGAGTCCCCAAACACATTCATCATTAATTCTCAGACTGTAGTATAGGAGCTGGAGAACATGCTCTGGGATACTATTGCTTTTACCATCTTTGAGCTATACTACTGAAAGAGCTTGAAAATGGGGTGTGTAGTGTGCGGCTGCCTTTTGTTTTGGGGGAGCATCATAGAGACACATTGTGCATAATACAGCTGTATATTAAATTACAGTGCATGTGGATTCAACACAAGTCTATCACTTTCAAAGGCAAACCCACCACAAATCAGACATTTGGCTGTAATTCGCTGCTTTATGGGACAACACCTTGCACAGTGCCCGAGAAAACTCCAGATGATTAGTTCTTTTTCAGCTGCGTTTGTTCTAGGAATGGGACTACTGACTTGTGCAAGTTGACAATGGAGGGTGTAAGTAGCTGCTTTTTTTTCACCACTTGCGTAGTCTGTCAGGGAGATCCTGCCTTGACTGTGAGGCAGGGATTGCAATCTCTTAAATTCGTATCCTTGTTGAATTACTGTTTCACTCATTTCCCCTTTCCTTCCCTTTCCTTGTATCACTGTGTTGGCTGGTTTGCAGATACCTAAGAAAATGGATCAGCCTATACATTCCTCATGTAATTTAAAAGACAAGGAAGAAGGAAGGTTTTGTTGTCTGTCAAGTGGGGAGTTAGTACTCTCTGCATCTTTTCTGGTTTTCCACTGTATAAAGAAAGAAATTCAATGTAGTATTGGTCTCAGAAATGCTGTTTAAAACTCTGTGAGTGGAGGATAGCATCTTTTTGATGTAGCATTGCTATAATACATGGTTATTTTGTTTAGCATGACTCGATTTTTTTCATAATCAATGTAATTCAATATATCTATATCCTGCTTGTTTTTTTCTTGATATGGGATTTTGCATTCTACGTTATAGTTATGTATTTTGTTTGCACAAACAAACTGCTTTTTATCCTTAGTATCTTTTTAATAACTTACTGTTCATTGATTTACTGTGTGACTGTCTATTGGTCCTAAAAAGTACCCCTTTTTTACTCCCTTTACTGAAAATATTGTCAAATTAGGCTATTTGTAACTCAAGTTTTAGTGCTTCAACATGCCCTACCATAAATGTAATAATGCAATTCAATTTAAAAAATGCATAATGTCTGGGTCTGCTAATTTGTTGATGGAGGGGTAATAGAGATGTGAGGTTTTTTGGTAGCATGTGAAATTATATTTATGAAATGGCAATATATTAGTATTGAAAGATGAAAAATGTAGCAGCTATGGTACTGACAATGTTGTGGATATAGTGAAAGGGGTGAGGAAAACAAAATGCTGTCATCTGGAATTTCTTATACAGCATCTTTACAGGATTTCACACTGGTAGAGTGTCTCCTTTTGCAGCTTTAATTTTCATTATGTGAATATTTATGTGTTTGTTAAATGCTATTATTGTGTGATGGTTGATCTGAAAAAGTGACAGATGTTGGTGGTTTTAATTTAAATTCAAGATAAAATTTCCCACTGTGAACCAAACACCAGTACTTGTATATAGAACCTCTAAAATTATGCCTTACACATCTGAATGACTACTTTAAAACCTTAACTGAAAAAGGGGTCTGAAAGCAGTCACAAAAGGCAAATGTTCGGAGGTTTATGTTAAAAATTTTATCAGCCAACATAAATAATTGTAGCAAAGGATTTTTTGAAAACTATATGACTTTGACAAAAGACACCTCTGTGTCCACATGTATTATGTGAATAGGAATAGTCATGGGCTATCTGCAAGTCTTTAATGGAAAGAGAAAACAAAATTTACTTTAGAAAAATGAGTTTAACATTGCAAGAAATTAAACCAAGGATATGGCTTATGAGTACACTTAGCCAATCTAGCAGATAACTGCTGCCAGATATGAAGGAAAGACCTGCTTCCCAGTTCCCATGTTTCATGGCATGCTTCCAGCCTATCTAACTGTTATTTGTGCTTGTCTGATTCTGCTGTGAACTGACAAAGAAACTGAAGCTGGCAGAAGATTAACAGTAGAAAAGAGAAGAAAACTATTGATTAAGTTTCTGTTAGTTTAGGGATACAATTTCAAACAATCCTGTTCTGTTTGTTGTCTTTCAGAATTTTTTCTTCTTTAATGCTGTGACAGTTGAAAATAGAACAGTGTGTGGGTGAATATCACTAAGCTATTTCCATGTTTTGAAATCCATAGAAAAAGAATGTCTTACTCCTATGTGCTTTCTTTTTTACAAAATAGATACATTTTTAAAAGCCCTAAGCTTTTAACTTGTTACTGTCTAATTTCAAATATTTTTGAATTTAAAGGTAGGGGAGAGTTTTGTTGTTATTAAAATGTAAACTTAGGAGGTTTCCTTTCATGTGTAATATAGCGTAGCAGAAATCTTTTGAGAGGTTGTTTTGGGGGGTTTGTTTGTTTATTTTTTTCTATTTTCATTGTGGCAAAAAATGGATCTGTTGAAAAACTTTGTCACATACTTCTCCTTGCATGAGAAACCCTGAAGCTTCTTCAAGGTGTTGTTTTTGATCTTGGTACAGTTGCTGGATTTTTGTTGGTTTTGTTCTAAAGCTGTGTGCATGTAGGGGTTGTTAAATAAACGTTAGACCTGTCAATATAACTGAGGCCTTCTCTAAACCTTGTTCTTTTGAGCAGAATTCATTCCAAGTTTATGAAATAACCTCTGTGAGTTAGGATCAAATTTTTCTCTGTTCTGCAGATGGATACTTTTACTGAGCTTTTAATATAATTTGTTGCGCTTTTACTTCATCGTTGATACGGTTGCAGAAGTACAAAGCTTTTCAATATGTATAAGTTTATAACAGATATGTTTGAGAGAGGCTGTCTTACCCATTGACTTATGACAACTAGTAAAATAGCAATATCTTTTTAAACATCTCTTATTTCGCCATTGAGGTGAATATTTCCCCTCAATAAATTTTGCCTTCTTGATGTTACAGAACTCTTCATGTGTGTTCTTTACAAGTTATTGTTAAAGCTGTTAATACAACTGCTTTTGCAATTTTAGAAGTGCTAGAATAAAACAGCAAAATTAAATACTAAGGATTAAGTAGACTATTGAAGGTTTTCAAGTGCACAAAGCCCCAACCTACATGGTCTGATTTCAGTTTTGACCTTCTTTTGAGTAGGCAGTTGGACAAGATGACCTCTTGCAATCCCTTTCAGTTTGGATTACTCTATAATACTGTGACATTAACACATAAGAATTGAACCAGTTTCAGAATATAGTCAGTCTCTAATGCAGCTTAGGAAACTTCTTTTTAGGAACAGCAGATTTGGTAAAAACAATTATCTTTCTCCAGAAGATTTCCTTAACTGATCCAGAATACTAAGTGTAACTTGGTTTTCGAATAAGACATGCAACATTCACATATGTGGATCCATATGTATGCAATATATAAACCTTCTGTTTTTTGCCAAGTACAGCCTATACATAGGAACAATCAGTAATCTTACTGAAAATGCTATAACCTTTGTGGCAATATACTTACTTTGAAGGTTTTCTTGAAACCTGTTATTTCTGTCAAGACAGAGGCTCCTATTTTATGTTTGCACTTACATTTTTGACTGATGTTTTTAAGACAAAAAATCAGCTTTTTAAAGTTGCTGACAATTTGAAGGTAGAAGAGCTGCCAGGTTTTGTGCAGTCCATGTGACAATTTTGTATAAATTACTTGATGAGTTTACATAGTTGCCAGTAACTTTCATAAAATCATTTCCACTGAATTAAAGAAAAAAATATAGTTGATTTTCTGTTGGTGGAAATGTATTAGCTTGGCGAGTTTACAAAATCGAAAGTCTTGTTATCTATAGACAGCAGCTGGACGAACTTCCTACAGACTCTTTGTTCGCAGCATGGGACAGCCTTGGGGAAGGGAGGCAAAGGGCTACTTCTGCAGTTAATGCAACTTGTTGATACTCTACCAAATTTTCCAATTGGTGCAGAATGAGTGCTGAATTTATAATGATGCTGTTCTCACAACATACCCCATCAAGCATCCTTCAGTTTGGAGTTTTACCCTAATTCAGTAGAGTGAAATTTTAGCCAGTGGCTTTGTAGTTCGGAAAATCCTGTATCTAATGAGCAGCACTCTGAAATATGCAATTTCTGAAATAAATAATTACTTGGCAGGCTTTACCAAGAACAAAGTCTTGGTAACCTACAGTGCATGGTTATTAAGTTTAATTTATCTACAAGTCAATGGTTTTCAAACTGGGTCTCTGAAAGTCTCAGTACAAAACTTGGGCAGTGTGTATTAGATTGGTTCATTTTGCCCCCGTAAGGCTCTCATTTGAAGGACCATGCAGCTAATAATGTACTAGCAGGTCACAGAGGTATTTCTGAGAGGACAGTGAAGAGTAAGGATCAGGATTTATGGATTCTTTTCTAGGTCTGTGAAAGAGAAGGTGCTCTGCCCTTTAAGTCAGTAGTTACGAACAATATAACCAAGCTGTTTGCCTGTGGGGCTTTTTTTTTTCCCCCTCTCTCAGTTAATCTAAGGTAGAGATTTAGCTCCTAATAGAAGTTTTTATTCCAATTCGGTGAGGTATACGATTTGTATAGAACATGGCTATAGCTTGTGGAAATGTTAATAATGATTTGTGAGAAAGATGAAGTGCACCTTGTAGCCCTGGTGCTTGATCATGGTAAAACTTTAAAGAGTGCAAAGAATATTTTAGGAGGTGGTGTTTTGGTCCAGTTGAACAGTAATGAGACAACAGCCTTTTTCATTTGAGGTTTTTACTCAGTTCTAGTAAGCAAGAACTTTGAAGAAAAATAATTGGTGGACAAGATTATTATATTTACTTTTTCATTGTCATTATGGTTAGACTCATGAATATGATGTCTCTTGAAAACAATTCACTATAAACAAGCTAATAGCTCAGTTTTTGGTAGGTGTTCCTGAGTGTTTTTACGAAATATTCCTTTCTGTCTCTGAAAGAAGTGAAGTGGTATCTTATGGTATCACTGCTTAGGGAAAATCTTATTTTTCAGGGAAATTTCAAAATTTTATCTTTCATTGATTTTTCTAAAATCCAGATTAAGAGAACTAAATAAGAATGATTGAGAGGTTGTATTCTGGTCTCACTTCATACTCTCCCTTTTATATTGTTCTAACTTGCTCATTTTTTTCGGTACGGAATTTTATCATTAATATTCCTAGGTAGACAGAACAATGTGTTGGCATGCTTCATGGGATCTTCCCAGATAGAGGAGTTGTATACAATATACTGCCAGATGTGTTTGTTAATTTACTATTAGTATTTTTAAATTATTTTTGTTTTTAAACCTAAATTCCTGTTTGTTGATATCATTGTGAATTGCATTTCAAAATCTGTCATTGAATTTCAGCTGTCTCTCAAGGTAATACCATAAAGATAGTGTTCTATATTGTGTCTTGTGGGTAAGGACATCTTGATTCTAAACATCTACAAACTTACATCAATATTGATAAAATTGCACTAGTAATTGCACTTTTGTAAAATAATAGGATTAATCTAAGAAATGCATTTAAAAATGCAGTTCTGCTTCCATTTGACATAGTTCTGAATATAGTCTGTTTTTCTTTAATATACCATACAGTTCATTATTTAGACACTCCATTAAATTTCCACCACAATAAACCAGATGATGTATTCTTTTGTCAAGTAATTACTTAAAAGAAGAGGGACATATATATAGGGGTTGTAATTAGTTAAATGTGTAAAATAAGAAAACTTTTGAAGATTTTTATACTATATATAACTATCATGAGGTATTAGCCTATCAATCATAGTAATACATAAATTAAGCTGTCAGGGGATTCTCCTGTACCTTTTTGGATTTAAATGTAAATAAAGTGCATTTAATGAGCACTGTTGCTAAAAAAGGAAATCTTTTTGAGATTGTGTTGTATCTGTAATGTGCTAAGATAATTCCTGGTGTAATCCCATTGCTCCTGTTTGGTTACACCACCAATAACTTTGAACCATGAAATTAAAAGCAAGTGTGTCTTTCCAAGAGCAATTTAAGTAATTAAAGAGTGTCTCTAACATTAAAGAGTAACAGTCTTTAACATTTCCACGTATGTCTGCCCAGAGGAACCACTAAGTCAATATCAGCCAAGCTGCCTTACTAATTTACATGCATACAAGCCTCCATATACAGGCTTCTATTCTGTGAAACAATTTCAAGTGTAGAGGTCGTGAACAAGGTTTGTTGCTTAATTATATACGGTTTTTTGACCCTTTGACTTAGAAGTTCCATCTGTGAAAATTTGGCCTTAACAGATGCTGCCAAAGTTAGGATGAGGAACAAAAGATAAATTGTCTCTGCACATACACCTTAATATTTTAAATATGAATGAGAAAAAAGATATGTGCTCATTCATGATGCAGCTGATAGTCTGGATCAGATTCAACCCAGAGAATATTTTCTTTTGTCTTGCTAGGCTTTTTCCCTGATGAGAAGAGAAAATGGGATTGAGTCATCTAGATAAGCTTGAATGTCCTTGCACCTGACCACAGCTGTAGAGCAGTTTCCAGGAAGGAAAGAGGGAATCAATTCAGAAGTTTATTCAAGGAATTGATGTGTGCGGTTGTTTGTTGTGAGAGCAGCAAATGTAGGGAGCAGACAGTGGTTATGACTGTCCACGAACATGCAGGTGTCCCCATATGGCAGTGACTAACTGTTTATTGTGACTCTGAGTGGATATATATGATGTCTGGGGTATTGTAGGTGAGTGTCCCTAATAAAGAATGGAAAAGATTAAGGGAATGTGAATATGTTGTAGACGTAATATTCAAAGCAGTTATACAGAGATTAAGTAACAAAGGGGAAAAGTAGCACTTGATTAATATAATTTTGAAGAGTTTCTAAAAATAATTTGGGAAGGAAGTGAAGAAGACAAATAGCTATGCTCTTTCTAAGAGATTAACAAAAAACCTCAAATTATGTTTACATACATACTGTAAAGTGACATTCTTGGGAAGAGAATTGGGAAGAGAAAATTAATAAGAACGGAAATCTAATAATGCATGATACCTACATATTAGGGAACAGCATTTGGCCCAAAGAAAGGTAAGCTGAACATCTGATGTTTCTGTTACTGTAGGATATTCTAAGTACTGACAAAGATGAAGAGTTCTAAATTTTTCTTACAGCATTGCCAGAATTGAACAGGAAGAAGGCTAGAATCTCTATCTTCTGTGGCTTCCTAAGGGTAATAAGTACAGTTTTAGAAAGTCTTAATGGAAGCTCTGACTTTTAATGCACTTTGAGTTTTGTTTTGTTTTGTTAAAGGGCTGTGAGCTCAACAATTCTTGTTGAGTGCTTGGACACGTGTGCCTAACATGCTAGGACTGATTGCACTTACAGTGGAGAGTGGTTGAGTAACTGAAGCAGGATGCAAGAGGTCACTGTTGCACTTTCTCCATTGTATACTTCAGCCTTGGTTTGATCCAAACCACTCTGGGTTCCAGGGAAGTGCAGAAGGATGACCCCAGGGGAAATTACTTGTTCAGAACAATGTTTACTTCATTTAAACACCTTCATTCCTGAACCATGTGCATCAACGTGTTCTCATCTGTAAGAAAAGTCAAACAAAAACCCACTTTCCTGTGTTTTCTCAATACCATACTGTCCCCAATGGTGTATGTAAAATTAGTGTACTTAAGTATTCTTTTGCTCTTTTAGACTGTAAATTGTGGTCATTTGTGCTATGCACTTTGCTTTCCTTTAGAAGAAAAGTGCAGTCACAGGCTCTCATAAAAGATAAAAATGCATTGCTTGGCAGAAGACCACAAATCGTACAAGTTCCTCTGCAGGGAAGCTTGGCCCTTTCACTGTTGAGTTCTTTAGTGTTTAGGCAGAATATTGCACACATTTTTTTTGGTCCTCTGATATGCAAAATAGTCCGAAGGTTTCCTGGTTTTGTTCAACTGGGTTTTTGCATGCTTTCCCCACTTTGAAAATGTCAATGAAATGTGCAAATGGTGATGCATGTATTACTATCTGGAACTGAGGCACAGCAGGTAGATGCTATACCTCCTGTGGTATCACGGTGTGTTACAACACTGAGCAGTAACATGTAGATGTAGTTCAATACTATTTAAAGGCCTAAGTTTTTTCTACTTACGTAATACCTTTTTAAAGGTTTTATCTGCGTTGGATTCTAGAATTTGTTTCAGCTTGTATCTTTTGTTATTTGATGATGTGGTAAGAGGGAAGTTACTTTATTTCATTACACATAGGACCGATATTTGCTCTGTACTGATTAAGACTCATTTTCAGTAAGGTGGGGTGACACTGGTAGTTGCTTATGGTGTAGCTGAATAGGCAGCTAAGAGAAAGGTGATTAAAAGTGTATGTTTCTGAGTTTCTGGGGTTGTTACTTGGTAGCTGTCTCATGTGAGATGGTAGAAGCAAACTATTTTCTGAAGTTTCACTGATCAGTTTTTTAATGTATTTGAAAATTATAACACATCTTTAAGTTGATTGAATGTTGATTATTCAGTTGTGGTTATTTGCAGTTTTATTTTTTAGCTTGGTCGTGCGTCACGTAAGATTTTCCATTAAATATTTATTGGAAATGGAAGCAGGTTTGTGTTTGAAGTTTACTTGTTTTAACAGTAAGCCTCAGGACAGTGCTTGGGGGACCAGGCTTCACAACTTCTGTTAATGCTCCGGAGAATTTGTGGTTTGTTTCTTGAAGTTAACTATTTTACTTCTAAGAAGTGAAATTTCCTTGAGGTGCACTATATAGCATAGCTAATAACAGAATGTGAAAAATAATTTAGTCTGGTTTAAGAGAAAACGTTTGTGTCGCGGTAGGACACAACAGAACCACACGACTGAAGAGACGAGTCCAGAGAGACGAAAAGAGGGGACGAACTGAGTCGTCCTGTTTATTTATATGTTCTTAGAAATCACAGTGGATTGGAAGGTGAAGTGACCACCTCTCCAACTCACTGGTCAAGAAAAGCATCAATCAGAAAGTTTCAGTCATAGAGAAAATATGTAAACAACAT
>QWTY01031619.1:0-10789 GCA_008033365.1 Pseudorectes ferrugineus
GGGTAGTTATGAGCAGGTTATAACAGACAAAGCATGGATAACATGGATTGCCAAAAAAAGCTGCAGGAAATGATCTCTGACAGTACATCTAAAATGAAAAAAACCAAATATAGAAGTTATGAAAAAGATGTTTTAGTAATGGATAAAGTTAAAAATTATTAGAATAATGTTTCAGAAATCTGTCACAGTCAAAAAGATGATGATATCAGAGTTTTGAATCTAGCCACATACATCTTAACGTGTGCAACCAAATTCGTGTGTGCATAATTGAACAAAAAAGAACAACAGAAAGTTTATACTGACATGCAACAAATAAAGCTCTAAATCCATTTATACATCATTGGTAGATTTATGGACTAAGTGCCTCATACAATTTCCATTAAAATCAAAAAAGGAATTCAAATTAGGTCCCTACAGGGCACTTAATAATTTTTTCAATTAACATTGCCAATATGCAAACCAGAGAGAAATAACCTTCACTTTTATGTTTTCATGTGACTCTGAGGGTTGTAGTTACATCTTCTTTTCTTGCTGAAGAAGCAACTTCATCCTGGAGATATTTCCACAGAGTTATTTCAATAGGTCGTTCATCACAAAAAACGGCTGAAACAGTTTCAACATATAATAAAGTCTTGTTAGGGTCCTTTCTCAACTGTCCAGCTCTCAGTTTAGTCTCTAAACCAAATATAAAACTTTGTTATTAGCATGAGCACTTCAGGGCTCTTTGTTGCAAAACCTCTTTGTTTTTTAACAGCAAATCTGACACAACTGTGGTTAGACTGTTGTATTGCTCAGCAAACATCTGAGCCATTTCGCCATGTCTTTGAAAGGCAAATATATTTTCATGGTAGTACACTGTGAACTGTGCAGTTGTGTAAAGGTGTATTTGCACTCTGCTCTTTTGTTTTCTTAAAATTTTCTTATACAGGCACAAATATGCTGGAATATAATATGGATAAAGCAGAGACCAAATATCCCGTAAGATAAGAACAGGCAAATACATTTTAGAATAGGGTTTTTAAATGCCAGGAAACTCCTCTCATACTAAAATTTAGAGCAGAACTTCATATGTAGAATAGGTGAATTCACATAATAAAGTAGCATATGCTCTATCAGTGTAGACGGGGGATACAATTTTCTTAAAATATTGAGGGCATAAAAAAATTCATTTGCTGTACATGTATTTAATAAGCATTTAATTTAAATGGAGGTTCAGGAAAGGTTAAACACAATTGATTTAAATAATGAATAATGTCACGGTGAAGGTCCAAGGGTAGTATCTTTATGAGAGATCCCTATGCTAAATCCCCTCCTTTAGAATGTTACATTATAGACAGTCTTCAAGGCGTTTTGAAGGCATCTCTGGTATCAATGATGCCAGTATGCAGTCTCCAAAGACAAATGAGCACTGACTCAATGAGCACTGAATTAGAAAATACAGACTCAAAATATCTCTCAGAGCACAACAGACCAGAAATACATTATTATACTGTCAAGAGTTAGGTACATTATATTTATGCATATGTGAAAACCCTATTTAGAAAAAGAAACCTTTTATTACATATAAAATAAGTAAAAGTTGCAGTTAAAGTCAACAGATACTGTTCCTGAAGATGTAGTTCAAAGTAGTCTGAAAGCTCCTGGTTTAGATCACCTTGACTGACACCTCAACCTGATAGAAACCTTCGACCTTAAACAACTTCTGTGTTGGTTTTCTTACTAAAAAATGAGTTAATTTGAGTTTTGTGGGACTGAATTAATTAATGTTTGTGAAACACTCTGACACCCTAGAGGAAATGAATAATTCTGCCTTACAGCAGTGTTTGAATAATGTGAGGCAAATAAGGCTATGAGGTATACAGTGAACAGTGAGAAGAAAATGCAATATACAACTGCTCACTGTTGGAGCACTGTCTCTCTTCATGCTTAATGAAGCAGGTGACCTATGTAACTAAAGTGTCATAGTACATTCAGCAAAAGATGGCTGAATTAAGGTTTCCTAGGAAATCTTAGTTCTGGAATTTCCCATCTTTTGAGTACTTGACTCTGCAACCTTAATAATGTTCTATTGTTTGCAAGATTATTTGTGTTTTAAAGACATCAGTCATTACAGTATCTAGGCAACACCAATGAAGTACAAACATTAAATCTTTCATTACAGAGGAACTTGCTTGCTTTCATCTCAAGAGGAAATAATCCACAGCACAGTGTATCCCCCAACAGGCTCCCAAGAGCAACTCTGTCACTAGTAAGGCACCTACAGAAAGTGGGCTGGTTTTGAATGCTCCTTTAGGTTCTGGGACAAGCTTATCTCTAGCAGCAGAATGCTCCACAGGGATGCTCTGCCTTCACTCCACCGGAGTTGAAGCGTTCGTGACTTCCAGTGTCAGCATCCAGTGCAACAACTGCAGCAGGAAAGCAATGTAAAGGAGCAAGCTGGAGAAGCTGAACAGACTATACAGGCAAACAGGCATTTTAGGGTATCACACTGAATCCAGTGTTGCATAAGTAGCCACTTTAGAGCAAATTAAGATACAGCCTATTTTCTTCCATTCATGGCAGCCACTGGGTCACTGAACAGCAGTAGGAAGCTGTAGCTTCTGAAGAGCTTTCAGAATTCATTGGAGTAAATTATAAAGTCCATTTCTGTGGTAGTTAATGCCATGATTTGCTTCAGCAAAAATTTGACTGACACAAACCCAGTGAAGTAGGATTTCTGAAGAAAAGAAATACATATATTTCTACATTTTGTGAAGAGGCTCTTTAGACCACCGTACACCACAGAATGCTAATCAGAACACACCGTGAGAGACACCTGGCCAGGCAGACCTGCTGGGTCTGTCTCTGAGGAAGGAAGTCGCAGGAGGGCTTTGCAGCCATGTGCCCACAGCTGGTTAGTGTGACTACAAAGTGACCCTCTGTCTGGTAGTGCCTGAAGGGAGGGAAATTTAAAGTCATTTTGCTTCCAGTAGATCTGTGCCTGAACCAGACACACTGTGGCCAGGTGGGAAAACACCACTTTCCCAGATGGTCCTACAGGCTGATTATAACCTGTGACAGAGGAAGATCACCAAGAGAACTCACCTTCCTTTTTCAGTGAGTATGACTTTAGGTAAAGAACAATACAGATGTTCAGCTTACTGCGTTTGTTTTTATTTGACTTTTTCCAGAAAAGACACACTGCCATAGAGATCCCCCTGTTGCTTACTGTTACAACTCCACCAGGATTTGAGGAATATGAAGTTGCCCATCTCTCCCTTGAATAATGAAATTACTACCTACCTCCAACACTATCTTTCTCTTACCATTATCTAGTATAACTCCTTCAGGATGTATATAACTTGGCTTTTGAAGATATTTTAGATATGTAAAGTTATCCTTTTATGATTTTTTCAATTCAATTTCTATGAAAAATAAGGGTAAATTTGTTTTTCTCTGGAATGTAACTGACCCTACCTCTAATAACCAAGGCTATTTGGGAGGATTATCTGCAAAACAATAACATTGTTTTTATCCTGCTGTTTATGACTTCACAATGAATGATAAAAAATGACCAAAAACATCAATAATATTTATTGTCCTTTTTACAATTTTTCTTTTTCTTTTTACATTTGGGATACCGTAACTGTAGTATAAGAATCAGTATTATTTCACCTTTGTCGACCCTCAAACCCATGTCTTTGAGGGATGATAGCTGCAACATGGTATCTCACCTGAATTGTATCTGCCTGAAACCCTGTGAGACTGACGTTTCTAGTGAAAAGCTAAGACAGAGAGATGAGTTTTTTCCCCTTATTAAAGGTTGAAGGAGCAATGGAAAAGTCTTTTTAATACAGGAAGCATTGCAATGTAAGAACAGTTTATTTTGCTGTGTTACAATTTAGTTTTTGGCTCCAAGCGGTAAATGCTTAAACAGAAATGCAAGAAATATAAGCTAAGCTACATTTTGTTGTTTGCCTAGATTTCTTTAGACAAATTAAAAAAAAAACCAAAACCAAACCAAACCCAAATCAAACCAAAGCAGTCCTGTCATTGCTGAAATATTTCATTCTCCTTCCTTCTTCATTTTTCTACTGGTAACACAAAAGGTTCAGTTTAGAATCCAGTACACTCCAGTACACCTGGAGTCGAGAGGAATGTTCCTGATGACTTTATTGGGAAGCAATGATTTCAAACATTAATTTCTGATGGAGATTGAAGCTGAAGCTGACACGAGGTTGGTGATGGAAATAAGGAGAGGGGTACATGATAACATAAGCTCCCACACCTATGCAGTGGGAAGTTCCACATAACAAGTGAACTACTGCTGAGTGAGCAGAGCAATGCTGTCTCATTTCTCCCTCTGCCCTCTGTGTCAAACTGTGCTGGGTCTGCACCAGCCAGACAGCTGAGCTACTCCTGGAACAATTCCACAGATGCCTTGACACACATTTCCAGGAAGACATTAACTTTACAAACCTTCATTCTGTTGGCAGTATAGAAAAGATTTTATGGTGAGTGTCTTAGACATCTTTTAGAAGTCTAAAAGAGGTCTTTACTTGGTTTTGTTATGAATAGTTCATGAGATTTGAAGTTATCGGGTCCTAATAAGAGTCATTGTGATTTACCTTGTGTCTACCACATTATGATTGATCCATATGTAACTTGAAGATAATGACAGAGTATTAAATTTTGTTGAACATTCAGGGTGGTACAAGTCTGGCTGAATATTCTAATCTAAAATGAAATCTCATTCTTGTGAAAACTAAAATGTCAATATCATTTGCAACATTAAATGCAAAACATTGATTCCTATTTTGCTGGCACAAAAGCTTAAATTAATTTTAAAAGCCCCCAAACCTACAGAGTGAAATCCTGTTTTTCTTGGATTTCCTATTTCTATCATAACAGTACTAAAGATTATTCATTAATATTATACTACACAGCTAGGTACTGCATAAATTTAAAAAAGATGTTTCCTCACCTGCGAAAGCATAACTCTAAGGAAGAATAATTAAACTGACTTTTTTCCTCATAGCCTCATCACAAGAACATTTTTTTCAAATTCAGACAGATGTGAAGGACTGAATATAAGAGATATTGCAAAGTCAGTATCCCAGTCCTTTTAAGTAACATTTGGAAAAGTCCTGAGCATTTTCAAATTTTATATTCCTCACTTAACTTTGAACTATTTTGTCTTTCTCATCACAAAAAGGCAAATCCTTGGAGGTGGCACGTCTCTCAGCCTTTTCCCCCTACCTCACTGAAAACAGAAACTTGAGGCGAGAAAATATTACTGAGAGGTTAGCTTTTCAAGATTTCCTAGGGGGATTTTTTTGTTGGTTTTCTTTTTGTTGTTTGTTTGTTTTTGGGTTTTTTCCTCTGTTGTTTTTGTTTGTTTTGTTGTTGTTGTTGTTTGGTTGGTTTGGTTGGTTTTTTTGTCACAGAACTGCAGGATTACACTTGAGCTTGATTATAGGATTTACTAGACTGCTGATGAAGCTCTTGGGGCTTTCATGGTATATCAGCCAAAAAGAAAATGAGCAAAGAGCAAACAAGAACAACTACCTAATGCAGGAGACTTCTGAAGAAGCCTGCACAACTTCCAAACCCTCAGCCTAGATCTGGAACAAACATGAGACTTTGTACAGCAAGCAGTTCTCACACCTTTTCTGTTTGTTTCTTGAAAGAGAAAGGATCAGAAGGAGAATAAGAAAAAAACAGCCATGTTTTTGGGGTTGATGCAAACAGGCTGACAGTAACCAAAGATTACAGAAATTATAAATAAGTTATTCCATTACTTGTACTTGTACATTAAAATACTAAACCATATTTTTATAATAATTTGATAATTAATTTTATTGTGTCTCTTCAAAAAAATCCTAAATAGTCGAAATTAACTCCTGAATTAGATTTTATTGACTTGACAACAACAAAATATTTCAGTCTTTACTCAGTGGATGAAGGAACATATTTTGTTTGATTTAAACACTATAAACAAGAAGTTTTTCATGGAACTTCAGCTGTTGCATTGTTTTATTTGTAAAAGTGCCTCATTCTCATTTTACTGTTGAAAAAAAGAATTGTCAGTAGTGGTTAAAACAGTTCAATATGCGTAGTATGATGACAAGAACAACAACAATATTATGTGACAGTATATAGTCAGACTATGTAACTGTACTGCTCCATTTGGTTTGTGGGTTTGATATTAAATGTAGAAAATATTATATGGGGTTAATCAGCTTTTTTAAAAATGTTGATTAATATTCAAAATGACCAAAGGTAGAGCTGTATCTTCAACACAAGTATTTAATGTAGTTTTATTCCTCACAGTTTCTTGGTGAATAGCCATTGTGGTCTATTACATTTTTACTACTGGACGAATTCATGAGACTTTCTGTGTGTGTCAATGTGATACAGCCAATTTTCAAATCCATTTTCCTAAAACAGAGCCCAGTGCTGCATGGTGCAGAATATGTTAGTCTAGTCAAAGGACAAAAGGCAATCAGAGGAGCACACAAATCTCTAACAAAGCAAGGCACATCAAAAAGAATGAAACTAACTCAGCTGTGTTAGTCATACAATTGCATTTCAGTAATGACTAGATATGTTGCTGGGTCAGACCTAAAAGCTACAGCACCACAGTATCGCACAGATACCACTGAGATTAGGTACCCAAATACTTCTTTCTGTCAACTGAAACACCAAATTGCATAAGTTGTCAGCTTTTATTTTGGCAATTTGCTGCTTTCTGTCTTCTTCCAAGCTCGCAAACTGTGATAATGGATAAGGCGGGGTTGTCTTGTTGGCTTTAATTTTATTTTTCCCTTTAAACTCACCTTCTTTAACTGTGATACTGCAGGAAGGAGTTTTTTAATGCTTGGCACTCTGTCAGAAAGGTAAACATCATTTTCCTGAGAAAAGCCAGAACCCTAAAGGCTCTAGCTGTGTACACAGCCAAGACATTTCTTTTCAAGAGCCCTTAAGTATGAGGGTGATCATCAGGTATGAGAAAAAGCAATTGGAAAAGTACCAATGTTACAGAAATATTTTTCCCATGTTGTAACATGAATGTGAAGATTCTTTGCCTAAGTGTTGAGTTGCGCATGAGTACACTGTGAGACAGCCACCCTCAAGGCATAATACAGCTGAAGGTGCTGGGGAGTGAACTCCCCAGAAGAGTCATGATTTACTGCTGACCACACCCACAGCATTTATAAAATGTCAGTACAGCACATCTTGGTGTGGGAGAGAAAAATGCAGCCAAGAAATATTTCCTTTAAGAGCTCTTCTTTTCCAGGGTTAATGTCTGCTGTATGTTTTCACTGAGTTTGTGTGCTCTTTTTCTTTCAAATTAGAATTTTCATGGTAATAGCATTTTCAAACCACTTCTGTATACAACTCCTCCAGAGGGATTTTGTGGAAGGATTCCAAGTCCTTCTTGCCTTATGTATTTATATATATGAAAGAAGTTATAGTGTTTGTGGATAAGAAAGAGTTGGAACTGCTTGCATCTAGATGTCTTTTATTATCCACAAGGAAAACCTGGGTGGGTATCTAGGCCTCATTATGCCATTTGACTCTTTCTTTGACACTAGGGCTGATACAGCTTTAATGAAGGACTGTGGTCTTGGTATGAGATCTCACTGTCAAAAGGAGACATCACATAAAGAAGACACACTGAGTCTTCTAAGTCTACAGACAAAAGATTATATTAGAGCTGCCTGTGCCATGATCTGTGTGGTGGGAGGAATAACAGACAGCCAAGAGTTCCCATGGGAGAACAGTGTCACTTCAGTTATTACCTTTTAAACCATTTCTAGAGGGTAGCTGCTTTTCCTGCTAACAGCCTGACAGATGAACTGGTGAAAGGAATCAATACTTTCTGGTGTGTTTCTCATAAAATGAACACCTGGCCTTCAATGGACACCTCCAAAGTACTGTCTGCAACTGGCTGCCAGTGCTGGAACTTTTAAAACCAAAAATGTAGTGTGAAAGTTGATAGCTGAGGAGCATTTTCTACTTACTGAGCAAGTTTGTTTCTCTGTCAGAAATAACCATTGTGTTTCACAGGTATCCAGAGAGGATCTGTACAAACATGTCCCCAACACGTAGAGTCACACCCTGCTGCATAGGGTGTGCAGCATGAATCACAGACAGAAACACAATTTGAAAGTTTGGCCTGGATTTTTTTTTTGCAGAGTGCAAATGTCCCACAGTAGTTGAAAAAATTATGTGCAAATTTTACTTGGGAACAACCCAAGGAGCAGATTTCCTTTCTTCTGCAATGTCCAGCTTATCAGGAAACATTGCCTTTGGGGTGTTACTCTCACAATTAGTAAATCCCAAGACAAACTTTGCACCATCATAAAGTGCCTATTTTGCACTCTATCAAGGGAAGAGTATCAGCAGATGGTTGACCATCTATAGCAGAGGCTGGAAAAATGAGCTAAAAGATAAAATATTAAACATAAAAATGGCAAAGACAAAATTAATTATGAATCACACAGAATTCTCTTCTAGCAACTTTGGAGTTAGCCTGTAAGCACTACACTCAGAATTCTGCTGGGATGCTTCTGATGAAAATTAAGCTTGTGTTTTCGTTCAAATTTAGATATTTTTGAGAAATAGGTTTAAAGTAAAATTACTTTTACACTTGGTTCACTGCCAGACACATATATTTGTAATTATATACTGAGTTTATCTATTTGTTAAGCAGCTGTTCCTAAATGACTCTGAAGGTGAAAACCTGGTTTCAATCCCTGTCTGTCTTCATCCTCTTTATTTCAGGAGAAAGAAATCAAATATTGCTGACAAACCTGGCCACAAGTCCTCTGCAAAGGGAAATAAATATACCAATAAATGCCAAATACCTTTTTAGATGACAACATTAAAACAGAGAGGTGACGTGTTTTGCCCAAGGGTGAAAAGCAGAAAGGGGAATGGTTGCTGTTCTCCTGGTTCATGTGAGTTTGTCTGATTCCCAGTCGTGTGTATGGCTTGGAATGGTACCAAACATGGTGACTCCTTTAACTCACACCTTGAGAACAAATTGTGAAATTCAACAAGGACAGACAAAGGCAAATAACCTCTGAGAGTGATCCAGGCTGGGGTCTGGCTGCCTGAGAGGCAGCTCTTCTGAGGACACCCTGGCAGTTCTGGTGGACACTGAGGTGAGCCCGTGCCAGAAGTGAGTCCTGGCAGGTGGAATGACTGACAGCACCTGGGGCTGTATTAACAGAGCATGGCCAGAAGATCAGGGACAGGCTTATTTCCCTCCATTTAGCACTCATTAGACTACATCTAAAACATGCATCCAGCATTGTGCCCCCCTCTAAAACACCAAACACCGATCAGCTGGAGTGATTTTGGAAAGCTTACCAAGACCATCAGTGCTGGAGCACTTGCCTTTGAGGTGAGGCTGAGGGAGGCGGGTTTGTTCAGACAGGAGAAGACAGAGCTCCAGGGAACACCTACAGGGAAGTTATTTGGGAGGTAGAGTCAGGATTTGCCCAGTGGTGTATCACAGGAGGTTGAGAGCAAATTGAAAGCTGACATGGGAAGTTTGGAGTGGATAGAAGGAGAAATTTTGTCACAATAAGGATAGCCCAGCAGGAGAGCAAGTTTCCCAGAAAACGTTTGTGCAGTCTCTTGCCTCTGAAGTTTTCTGACTCATCTGGGTAACCTGAGCAACCTATTCTGACAACATCTGATCCTGGTTCGAGCAGGAAGCCTGACTAGAGACCCCCTGAGTTTCCCTCCCACCTGAATTCTCTTGTGATCCTCTGACATTGAGTTGATTAGTTACACCTTGTGTTAACATTTTGTACTTGCAATAACTCTAGAATAACTCACCCATAGCATGCAGCATCCATGGTTTGTACAGTATTCTTCAATGTTTTTTCACACTTTTGGACTGACAGGAGTGAAAATATAAACTTTAAAATATGAATTAGTATCTGTAAATATTGTTCAAGGAAAAGAATGTTTTCCAATTGTTAGTATTAGAAAAATACATAAGTAAGATTGACCTAATGTTCCTAACAAACAATAATTGAAATAATTCCATTAGTAATATTTTAGGGGTACCCTTCTCATGTTACTTGGTACACCTGTTGGGTCTCTGCTGTAGAAAAACAACACTCTGTTGAAACCACAGTAAAAACACAAGCTTAGTGACTGTGTTGGCAGAGTTCAGTAACATCCAGTTACAAAATATACCAGGGATTGCATCACATAATCGTGCGTGCAGTATTGGTAATATCTATTTCTGTAAATGCTCAACTATGTTGGCATTGTTTTTGAGGACACACCATTTCTAATAATTTTGTTGTTGTCATATGTTTTTAATTGAGCAACACGTATAACACGTACAAAGGGATGGCAAGAACCTTATGGATAGTATGAACTGACAATTCAAGGGTAACATGGAATTTTTTCTTTGACAGAAATGTGTTTCATTTTCATGGAGTCCAAAGCTGCTTCTGACTCTGAGATCCATTTTCAGAGAAAATACCTTCAAATTTCTGTAGTTGGCAGAAAAGGCCTTGACTTTGTGCATTTCTGTCAATATTAATTTCATATTTCTCAGGCTTCTAGTTCCAAAAACCCACTGTTGCAGTCCTCTTCAGAGATATAGCCCATGATGCCATGAATAAGCAAAGGTGAGCTCTCCTGGTTCAAATCTGCTATTTGGAGATTCTGACACAGATGATCCATAAACTCTGTACTTCGGGGTTCTTTTGTGGCACATGAAAACCTTTGCTACAAGCCATGCTGAAAAGAGTGGTGTACTGGTTTGGCACGGCCT
>QWTY01031623.1:0-12657 GCA_008033365.1 Pseudorectes ferrugineus
TTGGTGGGGGCAGACTGCCATGAACTACAGTATCATCTGCATTGGGATCAGATTGATGAGCACTATGGGGCAAGCCAGGCCCCACCACTTGCCTGTGGAAAGCTGTCTGGTGCTAACAGCAATGCCAGCAAGGCTACTTCAGTCCCAGAGTGACCCAGGGAGTCCCACAGCTCCCTGCAGAGAGCTGGCACCTCTCAGCTGCTCTCGTCACTCATGTCACTTTCCCCAAGCTCCTGCTGGTGAATCTTGACCATCCTCCTCAGTTCCTTTCCTTCCTCTTTAATTGCCCCATGGAAAACAGCAGCATGTGCCGTGGCTGGGTTTTGGCCATGCCTGCAGTGGCAGGGTGGCTTTGTGTCCTGGCTCAAGAATGTCAAGACAAAAAAACAGACTAAGCTCTACTGAGAGTTGGGGGAGGGAGGGAGAAAGGAGGAAAAGAAAGAAAGAAACTGTGCAAAAAGCTCTGAAAATAAAATCGAATATTTGTAAATTAGTTTGATAAGTACCAGATCATTCAAAGTTCCCTTTATTTTTTATATAAAGGACTTTATTAACAGATCCTGAGCACAGGTGAAGGGAAGGATGAAAAGAAAGAAGAGGGCATGTCTTTCTTTGACATCAAAATGTCTAAAAATGTTTAATTTATGTAAACACCCTTTTTCTTATATCAAAATTTTTATCTCCTAAGGTAATTCAGGTGTTGGTTGAAAATACTTCAGCCATCACTCTGAGCTGCATTCTCATAAAAAGAGCAGATTACACCTTGATCTACACCCAGAGCCAGGCAATGCAATGGTCTAGACATGCCTCCTGTTTTGAGAAAAAGTCTTGAGGCCACTACCCATGGAAGAGAGTCCATATTCTTCCAGGAAATCCATATGTGGAATTACAATCCCCTTCCAGTCCAGAGCAAGGTAGAAATAAATGATGGTCATTGGGAACTACCATGTGCAATTACTGCTGGCCACTGCAGTCTGAACATTTGCACTTTGAGAAAAGACTCAAGCAAGAGTCTTTTCTCTCCCTCAAGAACTCTTCACAGACAGTTGTGCTGACCCAGGGAATTTACTGTGAAACAGACCCTGTTGTCTATAGTTAGCCACCCACCTGTGGAATCCATGCTGCAAAGCCTTTAAGCACAGCATTAATCTTCTGGACTTCTGGACTCCTAAAGTTCACCAAGTGCTAAAGGGCTTTGCTGTTCTTGAGCTTGCAGCACCTTAAAATCTCAGATCTTCAATTAGCAGCCTTCAAATCAAGGTCCCAAAGCCCTCACCAGTGACCAGTGAAGTGACAACCTGGGAGGCAGCCCTGGTCCTGCCACAGCGTCTGCAACTTTGCTGATGGGTTGTTCTGGGGTCTCTGCCAGGAACAGATGAATATGAGGGAAACACTGGTTAGGCACAGATTAACCCAAGATATCCTGTACCTGGGACTAGTTTGGAGTGGAAACATGAAGGCTAGTCCTGCTGAGTTATGAACATGTATTTCTGCTGTGGTTTTAAACCTGCTGTATGCTTGACTTCAACTCCTGCAAATGCACTGATCCAGACCTACATCCCTCACCTCACCTCCATCAGAGCTGTCAAGGCAAGAATTGGCCACCACCTACAAACAATGGTAGCTGTTTGGGGCAAGATCCATTTATTATTTACACTCTGTTAAAACCCTGATGTAGAAAGGTCCAGTTTACTTGGTGAGTTTCCATAGTGTTCTTCACTGAGGTATCCAAGGACTTCACAAACATGAGTTTCTCTTGTGAAACAAGGGAGTGACATTTCTCCATGCAATAGTCCAGGCACCAAGGTGCACAGACTAAAGACAGAAGCACCCATTCACTCTGAGTGCCAGATTTCCTTGACTATATTTCAAAGTTTCGAGTATTACATAGGATATAATAATTCCAGGCAAAGCTACAACTGCTTGTAGAAAACACCATTCTGAAGTTGAGACCATAGTGCCTCATAGCAAACAACTCAGACAACAACCAGTGATTAGGAATTCATTTATGAATAAGTGAAATAATCCACCTTGAACCACCAAGGGAGTCATGACAGATGCCCAAGGCAACATTCACAGTCAGGACTCAGGTTTCAGCCCCCAGGCCCTGTCTTGCTGCCCAGTCATCCCCAACTGACCCTATCTATATCCTGGCTCCCTGCACCTGATCCTGGTGCTGAGATCCACTCCCCTTTGCAACATTTTCTGCTTTGTCCCTTGCCCAAAGACTTGGAAAGGAAAAGAGGAGCAATTATCCCAGCATCACTAAAATTGTAGCACTAAAAGGGGCATGTGTGCCATACCCCACTAGCTCATGCTGTCATGGGTGACCTTGAGAGTTGCAGGGAGCAGGGAAGTCCTGAGGAGGCAGAAAGAGTGTTGGAGAGACAGACAGAGAAGGCAGCTCTGTCCTGGCACTGAGGTACTGAACACGGACAAAGCAAGGAGAGGCCAGAACAGCCATGGGTAGAAGGCAAGGGAGACACTGTCAGCCCAGAAGAGGGTATCATCCATATGCTTGCAGTGTGCTGTGGGACACAGGAGCCTCTCCCACCTCTTCCCCCAGCCTTGTGAATTCATGGAAGCCCACCTGGAGAAGGTAATATTGGCTGGGACAGTGGGACCAAAGTGCTTGCTGGTAAGAGGAAGTTTCTCTTCCAGTGGCTTACTGTAGCTCCCCCATCTCCTCACCTGGGGAGCTTGCTTGCAGCCAGCTGTTGGGAAGGGAGAAGAATTGCTGTGGAAGAGATGTTGGACATGAGGCAATCCTGCATCCTAGAAAAGGCAATGGTTTTCCCTCACCCTGGCCCCCACCTCCTGTTTCAGACCATGTATGCCTATTTTTCCACACTCCCCATGTCTGATTTCTGGCCCCTCTGTGTTTTCTTTGGGAAGTTCTGAACCTATACTGTCTGTGTACAGCACTGGTGGATTTCAGGAACAGGGGAGGCTGTGTCTCTCCTTTCTGTCCAGCACCAAGACAGGTGAAGGTGTGCATCACCCCCAGATGCTGTTGCAGCAATACTTCTCTGCTCAGGGCTGAAGTTTACCTAGCAGGGATGGAGTAACCACTCCAATTAATGCAATTGCTGCCAAGGCTCATCTGCATAGGTGAAAAATGCAAATTTTTTTTGTTGCGTTCAATGTTCCCACTAATTAGGGATGACAAAGTGATGTGGAGAGGGAATTCATATGATGGATACATTGTCAGACTTCGCATTGTTCCAAAAACACCTGTTCCTGAAACGTTGACTTTTTACAACAGTGTGAAAGTCTCCTAAGAAAGATCTGGACCTGAAGCTGAACAGACAAGTACACAGCACAAGAAGTTTCACCACAAGCCTTTCTGATGTGGCACAGCTACAACCCATGGAAAATCATTGGAAAGGAACCCAGTCAGGACAGCTGTTATTCCTCCCCTCCACAGTTTCCTCTGGACCCTCTACTGCTTCTGAAAGACTCAAATGATAATTTCTTTTCTTTCTTTTTTTTTCAGAAGCCACTTACCCACATCCCTACCCACTATAACTTGCACTGAACCCATGCTGGTTGATATCACTCTCCTCCTAGCTGAAGCCAGCAGGCACAAGCTCCCTGACCCCTTCCTCTCCAGAGTCACCTCAGAGTGGAGGTACGCCCCACACGCACAGGAACTGACAGTCTCTGAAGAAACTTGAAATTTCTGTGGTGGTATCCATGAAAATCACCTGTCCTGAGAACTTCTCACAGAGAGGATAGGTGCATGTAATGACAGCTCATCTTTATCCATGTTTGTAAATTTATATGCATGTATTAGAAAAGGGTTAAACTCTTTAGCAAGTTTGATATTGTTTAGTCCCCACCAAAGCCTGCCACTGCAGCTGATCCGTACAGGGTCTTGCCCACAGCATGTCTCCTACAGGAAGCCCACCTAACTCTTCCTCTTTGCTGCCACATGCAGGTTTTCAGACAGCCCCAAGAGCTTCTTCTCTTGGAAGGCTCATCATGACCATGCTGGGCTCTGCTTCCTTATCTCACTTCTCTAAAGAGTCTGCCTTTATGCACTTGCCAGTCATGCTGGTTTTGGCATGTCTGTGAAACCCTGACACTGCTGTTTCCATTTCTTCCCCCAGCGTTCATCCCTCACAGCATACTAGACAGGGGAGAGACCCTCACATTGAGCACAAGGGCTGAAAGAATACCAGAGTGCTTGCAGGGTGGTCCCTGCCACCTTGAGGAAGGAATAGCAGAGGGAGAGAAGAAAGCAGACAGCTTCTTTTTATTCTTTTTATGGCATCACCTGCAGGTCCAAGCCCTTTCTGAGAGGTTCTCTTTACTCCTTCAGGTCTGTGTGGGCTGCACCCAAGCAGCAGGTCTGGCTGTCCCCGGCTGTGTCACCCTGCCTGAGCAAACACACCTGGCCCTTCAGCTGCTCTCTTGGGTTCTTGCTTGATTTCTTATTTCAGGGAAAAAATTTACTGCCTTGATGAAAAATCTCCCTTTCTCAGATATTTGCTATGCTATGGTCCCTTCTCTTTTGAACTTAGATAAAACTCCTGTGTACCAGGTCTTTTTGGACCAGGCCTTTGTATCCCAGTCCTGCTGCCTTTGGTCCCTTCAAAAAATATTTTTCTTGCACCACTTTGCTGAGCCCATCTTGGCCTCGGTATTAAATTAATTGTATAAAAATACTAAATCAAACAAATAATTGGTTACTCATGATATACTAATTCATGAGTTTCCAGTGTACCTGTTAGAGTGTTTAATTTTCTCAGCAGTTTTAAAAAGGAGCTACAACCCCTCGAGCAATGCACACTGTGGCATCGGTAGAATTTAAATTTGCAAAATTCATGACACAAACCCCCACCATCTGAGTGGGGATCACTACTGTAGGAGAACTAAGCTGCCATTTTAGGATATAATTTTTTGTCTGTCGCCCTCAAGCCATAGCCTTATCACTGTTCCACAAAACTTTCCAGAAAAACTTTTGCATTGAGTCAGGCACCGCAGCCACAAATGGAAAATTTCTACACAAACCGATATAGACTGCAAAAGCTACAAGCTACTGAAATCAGTCGTAGAGAAGCAACAGGAGGAAGTCTCAACAGGCGCTGCTAGCCCGGCTGTACACAGCAATAATGCATATAACTCCTTCTAGAAGAAAATGCTAGCATCATGCTGAGTCCAGATACCTTGCAGTTTCTTTTAAAAATTGAAATTTATTTCAGATGAAACCCTAGAAGAGATTTTTTCTTTTAAGGTAATGTGTTCAATGTGGTACCTAACAGCCTTTATTTAGTGTGCACACAAAGACTTGGACTGTACATGCAACAAGCACAGAAAACATGAGGAAAGTAAGAAAGAGACACACACTCTACAAATAAATAAAGCCCTTTGTTCTTAATGTACCTTTCAGCAGCACCATTCTTCTGTCCCATGGCAGAGTTAAGGTGAGGTTAGGTTTAGGGCCAGGGTCCCAAGGTCCTCAGGGCTGGAGGTCCCCCTGCATCTTGCTTGGTGGAAGAGTTTGAGAGATAAAACACTATGGCCTAGAAAACAGATGCCTGGAGAGAAGATGGAATGACTATCTGTAAAGACCTGAACTTGTTCATAGTGGTGAATAATTATAAGCAATATTAGAAAGAAAAGTTTGAAACTAAGAAAATATTTGCCCTCAACAAGCCTTAAGTGTCAGGCAAAGCTAAAATGTTCAGCCATTGCATGTTCTCTATGAAAGCTAGATGTACTTCTGTGCTGGTAAAAGGCAGACACAATTTTAACAGGGAAAACATGCTATCACAAGGACTTCTTATTTCCTCCAAGGGAGAAAAATGCAGCTACACACTGCTTGCAGGAAAACTGTGCTTGCCTTGCCTCTAAGAGCTGCCTGTGTAGAGCGCTCCGGGTTTCACAACCACGGAAGCATTCCTTGGCAGAAGGTTTTGTTCACCAAGTACTAAAATTCTCTGTTCATTTGGGGTTACCCCGGGTTTCACCCCTCTCTTCAGAACTGCTGGAAGCCCCCCACAGGGCTCCCCATTAGGGCTGTCAGACAGTAGAGTGAGCAGAGAGGGGCTGCTAATGGAAAATGCTGCTCTGAAGCTGCCCACCCTTCCACAGCCCGGTGTCGGTGACAGCCAGGACAGGGCACTGAAGACCTGCTCAGCTCTGTGTCAAGGAGCAGTGGCTGTGCTATCAACAGGCCAGAGCTCAAACACAGGTACTCGCCAGGTCACGCACCCAGGAGCTTGGTCTCCTCTCCTCCTGTTGCTTCCAGGGAGCAGGAGCACAAAGCACATTTTTGTCATCCCTGTTCCTAGGGAGGAGGCTCTTGGGCAACCGGGGGAAATCTCCACTATCACTTTAGTGGATGCACTGGATTTGTACTACAGGTAAAAGCCTCCTTCGCTGCCACCAGTGTTTTATGCCAGCTACCCACGTCATTAACTCCCTTTGAAAACCTCCCTTGATCCCAGAACATGATTTTCCACTGCACCACCACCTGCAGTGACTGCAGCAGTTCACAGTTCCTAGGCTTCATGCCAAAAACGATCTCATATCTAGATTTCCCTCAGAATGTCCAGTTTTTCAGTAATTTTATGCAGCTAGAATATGGATTTCTTCCCTTTCTTGAAAATTTATGGACATTTCTCAAAAAATCTTTCACAAAAGTAGGGCAATCCATGAAGACGTGAAGCCTGCTAACCTCCCATACAAATGCCCTATTTGACACAAATCAGCCTCAGTTTTCCTCGTCTTTACCTGTTCCTCCAAGCAGGATTGCACTTGGTCTTTGAGGGGCTTTGAACACTACAAATGGTATCTGCACACTTCACTTGAGTAACACTTGCTTTGGGGATTTTCCTCAAAGCTTTGGTCATTTTGTCCCTTGTTCACCCAGAGTCAGGTATAGAAGGGCAAAGCCCATGAGTTTCTTGAAATTCAGGTCCAACCAGCTTGGCCACAGTAGCTTCACCAGTGAGGCTGATGGCTTTTTTATTTTAACTGTATCCCTACATGAAACGCAGTTACAAAATTAAAAAAAGAAAAAAAAAGTTTAAAAAAATACCACCACAATTTTCTCTCCAAACTGGGGCAAGTCACTGTGGAAAAACACTCCATTAACAGCATGAGTCTCTTCTTCTGTGGCCACATCTGCACAATTTTATCATGTAATTAGACCTTGGCTCTGGCCAGTGAGGGATCTATTAGCTAAAAGTTCCTCAGACAAAAGGAAGCCTTAGTGCATAAATTAATGCAAATCAAGTCTGGGCTCTTCCCTCCCGTGATGCTGGGAACTGTTATGTTCTCTGTGTTGCTGCAAGAAATGAACGCTCTGCTGGAGCCTGGGGACAACAAGCTGGTGAGAGGGGAGACAAGTGCAAGGCAGAAAACAAGATCCAGGACTTCAGCTTTACAGCCTGGATGAGAAAGAAATAGTCAGAAAATAGCCAGCTTTGTGGACTGGTATTGAAACTACGTGGTGTGTCCACTTCAGTGTCACCTGGAGGTAACACAGGATTCAAATGCTAGCCACTGAAAATGCCTTCTTCAGATATGTCAGGAAATGAACATGCCTTGACAAAACAGATCAGAGATGGCTCAAATTTCCTTAGCAGCATAGCAAATTTCAGTTCCAAGACCCCAACAAGTCCCAACTGGAATACACTGCACCTCTGCAGAGGAGAGCAGTGTTGATGGGTCTCAGCTGCTGCAATGGCACTGGCTGCTACTGGTGCATTGGAGATCTGCTGTCCCTGCTCCCACATCAGGTTTTCACTGCAGCTGCACCAGGGGGACACAGACTGGAGAGGTTTTCTGGTCCCAGAACAGTATTGCAAAAAAGTGAACATATTCCAAAGCACACAGTGCAAGTCCTGTTCCTTAAATTGTTCGCTTAAATAATTAGTCCATGTCTGGCAATAGCAGAGAAGCTCCAATGGGATTGTTTTTGTAGGGATTTTTTTGAGAGAGAGAGTTTACTCAAGTAAACCACTGTTTCTACTCTCCCTTTCCCTGTTTGACCCCCAAATGTCCTTTCACCTTCCCACCCCTACATTAAAAAAAGAAATGGTGCAAGTCTAAGAGGGAGTTTCCTAACCACAACCCAAGCCAGATCTGTGCCAATGCTTATGCAGGCTCACTAGGGCTCACCCAGCTAGAGGAACAATGCTGTAGCTGGAGGAAAGTGCCAAGTATCCCAGAAAATTGGCTCCATGGTATTCCTTTCATGTCAGTGCTAGGCAGGATTTATTTCTTTGTTTATTTTCTTCACTGCTGCTTGGGGGATATTTACCCTTTCCAGGCTTACATTGCTGGTCAGGAATAGGACTCCCCAGGCAGCAGGAATTTGATGTCCCACAATTTCTTATCTGCAACTCTAGTCCAGCTTGTATTAATAAAGGTTGAAGATTATTTAGGACTTCCAGTCTGCTGGCCAGTTGCAGAGGGGATGGGAAATTCAGGACAGACTTACACTCACAGTAAAACATAACACATGCAATAATATGTGATTTCACAAATATTTTCATATACTTAATCTAATAAACACAGCATATGCTGTAATGTATATGTGGCCCTAGTTACTTACACTCCCCATCAACAGTTTGTATAAACAAAACCCAGCTGTTCAACTGCCTTTGCTCGGATTCTCGATGTTTCCCCAATTTTACCCGGGAAATACAGAGAAAATAAACACTTTGTAATGATGCTTTCGGCAGCAGCCTTCACCCATTTACTGGTGTGAAGCTCCCGTAGACTCCTGTCACTTGACATTTCGCTCTCCGCTCTCTGAGGCACCGAGGGAGGCTTGGGTGCCTGGGGACACAGTGGTGCAGGGGCCGAGGCAAGCAGCCAGGCAAGGCCCCAGGAAAAGGTGTTCCCAGCAAGCCCACAGGCAAATGTGACATGATCCTGCATGGCTGAGGGGGAGAATTGGCATCTCCCTCCCACCCCTGTCCATTCACTCACACCTCCAGCAAACAATACTTCAGCCGAGAGCCTGTGGCTGCAGAGCCCCTGTGGTGCACGCTGAGCCATGCCCATGGGAGCTGCGCTGCTCCCCATGAGGCTCTTCCCACTTGGGTCCCCATCAGCCCTAGAAGTTACATGCCCAGTGAGTCTCCAGAGAAGAGAGGAGCTCCTGGGGGCTCTGACTCCTGAGGCTCAGGGTGGGCTCTTGGCTTGCAGAATTAGTCATTTGAGTAGAGCAAGCAGGTCTGGAAAGATGTTCAGGAGGTCTTCTAGTGCGTTCCTACTCCAAAGCAATCACTGCACACTAGGCACCATGGATGCATGTCCGCTCAAACTTTCCCAAAAATCCTCCAGTGATAATCTTGCAACCTCCCTAGGCTTAATTATTGGTTTTAAGGGTACTCCTTGGTCAGTCTTAGCCTGCTGCAGCACTCATCCATTATTCTTTGTCTCAGACAGACAGAGTCCATTCCATTCCACTTTGCAGCAGTATTCTGCACTGTTGCAGGCTCTTACCCTGTCCCTCTCCTGCAGCAGCTGTGAGCTGTTTGCAATGCATGGGGACTTGCTAACCTTCTCACTCCCCGCAGGCCTCAATGACTGCACTCCTACTGTGAAATGGTTTCTAAGTCCCTGGAGCAATGCCTACCTCCCCAGCACACTCCCTACATCTCCCCCTTGAACAGGGGTTCTGTACAGCCACCAGCCTCCCTCCTTGGCCCCTTACAGTTGCCACCCAGCCTGGCTCTGCATGGCATGGAGGGAGCCCAGTGAGGAAGAAGACAGAAAAACCTGGGGTAGACTTTGTCCCCCGAGCTCCCTGCATTGTCCTTCCCACATCCTCCCACGGCAGCACTGGCTGCAGACCCCTGACTGAGCTGCTCTTCCCACGACTCGCTCTCCCCCTGTCCTCCCGTATCTCACCACACGATCCCAGCTCTCAGGCTCGTTATGCACAGGTCATGTTTGCCAGACTGCTGATCATTTTTGCTGCTTTCTGTTGGACTCTATCCAGCCGGGCCACATCCTTCTGGAAGTTCAGTGCCCTCAGCCGAGCAGAGCAGCCCCGCTGCGGGCTCACACGTGCTGAGAAGAAAACTCACTCCATTTGTCTTGCAGGCTGTAATTTGGTTCGTATTTCTCAGCACGGAGATGACCTGACACCACTGACTCACGCATTGCCTTTGATCCTTTATGACCCCCAGCCCCTTCTCTGCAGAGCGATGTCAATGCAGGTACTTTTCTTCATGCAGCTGCTTATTTCTGCAGAAGGTGGGAGCTCACCCTTGTCCCTGCAGAATTGCATCCTATTTTTCTCAAACTATTTCTCCAATTTGACAAGACCATTTGTCAAGCTCAAGCTGGGTCTCCCAAAGTACTTGCAGCCTATTCCAGTTTGCTGTGGCTAGCACACTTAATAAGCTTGTTATTTATTTTATAGACAACCATAAATAATGACCTGGGCCAGCGTTTCCCTGCTAGTGAATTTCTTCCCAGAGGTCACCCTGTTCATTCTTCATGAAGTTTTCCTGTGGAAATTGGATTTGGTCAGGCAAGAGATAGGAGGAAACAAAGCTAAACTCAGACTATTACTCGTTTCCCATCTGAGGGGGAAAAAAGTAACACATAATGCATGTCATCTGCTTCATTTAGCAGTCAGAGCCAGTAGCAAGTCACGAATGTGTGTCCCCATGCTGTGGGTGTGTCACACAGCCACCAAATCAAGATCACCTCCCATGTGCCAGCGTGCCCCCGAGAGGAGCTGAAAGATGGAAGAGGATGGTGCATGCAGTGGCTGGGGCAAAGATTATCAGCGAGCCTGGGGGAGACCACCAAAGCAGGACAGGGGTCAAAAGGCAAAGGCCAGGGGACCATAAACGGGACCATAGAAAGAGAAAAGCTCTCTGTCTGCCCCTTTGCTTGGCCAGCTGAGGATCTCACTTACATCCAGTCTGTCTGTTTCTCCTATCCACTCAAAGGAGATGCCCAGCTCTCCCAGGTCCTCAGCAATCACAGCCAGTTTTCCAGTCTCTCTGCTGCACTGAGCGGTGGCTCTCCTCACCCTGACAGCTGCTCTCGGATGGCACAGGAGCAGATGGCAGCAGTGATCATGGAGGCTGTATCACCCTACGTTGCTGCAGTACAAATTCTCTCATTTCCAAAGCTAGGAGCTACCCAGTGACTGCTCCTTCCATAGGCTCAAGATTGTCATGCAAACCCTCTGCAGCCACCTTCTGCCAGCTCTGTTCCTGCCTGCTCAGGACAAAGGAGCTCAGCAGCACAGCCCTGTGCCTGCTGCGCCCATGGAGGCTCCCGGGCTCACAAAAGGATTGTTCTTCCTGTGGCTATACTGAGGGATTTCCAATGACAGTAAAGAACCTCTCCTTTTCGATGATCTACCTGCTGCCCTTGTACTTTCAATATCCTGTCTCACAAGGAGAATTCATTTGTGATTGAGGTATTTTTCTTGTGTGGTGTTTTGAGTTTTTTTTCTTCCCCTCTGTTTGCAATCAGCAAATGGGCCCTTGGAGTATAACAGCTACAAGAATATCTGAAACTCAGTTTTCAGACTGGAGGGATGTTATTAAAGAAGAATTTTGAGACTCTGAAGACAAGAGTAACTATTCAAATGTCCAAAGTTCCCAGACAACACAGAAAATACCAGAAGGAAGTGAAAAGGAAGAGCTCAAAAGAATAAATCTGTGTGGTTTAGGAAAGAGAAGGGATGAGATAATGTCTGGAAATTGATTAAAGTAGAGAAGTGACTGTGTAAACTGGGAGGAAGAACATAAATCAGGCAAGAAATGTGTTCAGAATTAACTCAGAGGACAAGTCCAGAGAAGGATTTTGCTGTCACAGTTGTGGCAGTAACACTGCCATATATCTAGTTTTACACCAGTTCAGTCCCAAACAACATCTCAGCAGACATGGCTTTCTCACAGAGACTGAGCGCCCTGCTCAAAGGAGGGACAACTTCAAAGAAAGATAAAGTTTCTGAAGGTCATATCCAGTCAAGTTTTGAAGATTTTCTTTTCCCCCGCAAAAAATTCTTTTGTCAAATTTGTGTATTTTCACTCTTCAAAGTGGGCAAGAGCTGGCAGCAGTACATCATGCCAGGATAGCTATGGCTTTGCTTGGGATGAAATACCAACAAAACTTTGCCACTGATAAAGTTCCCAGGGCTCACCACCTGGAAGGAATTTCTTGGCAGATTTCATACACAAAGAGAAATACTTAATTCTCAGTTAATTTTAATTCACTTTTGCATCCCCCATCCCCTCTTCAGATCTTCAGAAAAACTCTCCTAGTAATCTCTCCAGGCTGGTGTGGGGCACCATCACAGCTGCAGGATGCCCATCTCTCTCTGCATCTCAGGGCTGAGACAATGCTGTAGGTCTCTGTTGGCAGGTCCTCAGGAGTGCTCAGAGTAGCTCCTGGCTCTCTATTCCTCTTTCCCACTGAAAAACCACAGATACAGACCCTGCACGGGGTCCTTCTCCATTCTTCCTACCCGAAGGCAGTCTTCAAAGGAAACCCATGGGCTTGTAAACTGACTGACAGCAGGAGCGGCCTGAAGGTTATGGTGCTGGAACTCCAGGACCAGGAGACACCAGTTATTAACTTGTACTTGGGGAAGGGTAAAAGAAAATTGTCAATGTTAAACCATAAGGCAAAGGAGACTGCAGGAGACAGTGAGTGCTAATA
>QWTY01031629.1:0-13872 GCA_008033365.1 Pseudorectes ferrugineus
TTGCAGCCATTTGCACTCACTGATATTGGTGCTGGCTCCAGGCCTTCCTTCCAGCAGTCAGATTCCCTCCTGCCTGAGGTCATGCTCAAGCCCGAGTGATAATACCACATTCACATGTTTTTCAAAGGCTGGATCAAACTACAGAGGTGACTGAACCTAGGAACAAATGTCCTGTTGTGCACAGAAACAGCGTTGAGCTGGTTTTTGATACACCCACTTAGTGCAGCCGGGGTGCTGGCAGGCTGTCCGTGTTTGGTTGGTGCTTTATGGGACTGCAGCAGGGAATGCAAAGCTGTGGGAGGTTGGGTTCTCTTGCTGAGAGCACCGTTTGCAATTAAAGCCCATAAAGTGACCAAAGGTTGTCACCTCTCTTTGGCATGAGATACACAACTAGCCAGGAAAAGGTAGTAACTGCTGACTTTGCCATTTTGCTAGTCTGCAGTCTTCCAGCTGGCTGTGAGCTCTCACAGTCATGTTGTTCTCCAAGCTGAGCTGTATTAATTGTCTCTAGAGACCCAGCATCAGCTGCTTTATTGTAGCCCAAACTTGTGACGAGTAATTCATAATTGCTGGTAGTAAAACATTATTTCCACTCATCAGAAGGTCACAGGGCAAGAGGCAGGCACTCTTTGTAGCATTTGTGGCAGCCCATCAGAGAAGAACGTAGTGTTTGAGATTGAAGTGCCCCTGGATTTGTTGGTGCACATGATAACAAAGAAAGATGAGAGTTGACATCTCTCTAGCAAAGATTTGTAAGGAAATGGGCCATGGCTCCTACCTGAGGCAGTTTTGAATAGATTTCTAGGGGTCAACTCCCCCCAGACTGTCAGTCCTCTTTTCGTATCCCACCTGATTTCTGTTTCCTGTTGGGTTCCTCGGCTGTGCTTAGGTTTGGTGGGTTCCCCCAACCATGTGGAGTCGAGTGATTTAGCAGCATGTTCATGTGGTTTGTAGTTTTTAAACTACAAGATTTGTAAGCTATTATAAACAGAAAGGCCCAGCCAAATCTTGCTGCCTGACTGAGCTATCAGCATCTCTAGATGTGTAGGAGAGGCCATCCTTCCCTCATGTTTATTTGTAACACAAGGGAAAAGAGGGAAGCATAGTAAAGCTTAGTACCACATAATTTACTGAAGAGTGACAGCTAATTTGCATTTTAGCTAAGACATCCAGCAGCAAAATGCAATCGCTCTCACACACACTCCAGGATTCCTACTACATGATCTTGGACACATGGATTTGATGGACAATGAGTTTTGCTGAAGCCCATTACAAATAAGGAAGAAATGTGACAAGGCTCCAAGGAAGTTTTGAGTGTTTGTGTGAGAAGGTTTGCATTACTAAAGACTCCTGTGAAAGGTATCCCCGTGTGAGCTCAGTATTCCTCCACCAAAAGGTTTGTCTGTGCCTCTCCTGTGAGGTGGCCACTGGAACAGTTCTGTAGGTGGGTGCTGAGAGATGGACAGGAGGGAGCTTTCTGAGAAAAAGACTCCTGAAGGAAGGACTTGACTGTGAGATGAAGGATCAGGCAGTTGGGACTGTGCTCATTTTACTCAGGTGTCCTCACTTGAAAATTCTCCACTTCATTTTAAATCTCGGAAGTCAAATGTGAAGGTTTTAAAATTTGTTTTTCCATAGTGTCTAGAGAAGCTGGTGTAGTACTGTCTGCTTTTTATTTTTCCTGAGGACAAAAAAAGTATCCTGACAGGGAGACCTATTTTTGGTGTGTTATCAGACAAATATGACAGTGGAAATCTCTATGCTGCATTATCTACTTTAGTCTCTGCTGCAAGGAGCAGAGTCTGATCCGAATGTGCTCCTGCCAGACCAGGGGTCTCAGTGCCTCTGGTTGCCGGTAGCCAGTGTGACACCCAACCATTACTCATGACAGATCCTTGGGCTGAGGTTCAGGCTCGAAATCCTTCTGCTGGAAAAGAGCCCTGCATCCCCCTCCGAAGAGCAACACTTTATTTTCCTCACCATCAGCTAACTCAAAAAAAGTCCTCATATTTTGTCCCTCTGGGCTCTTGTGAGTGCTGGGTGTGCAGCTCTGTGCCACCTCTCTGAAATTGCTCCAGCAGGGACACAGCCTGCCTTCCTTTCCCAAGTCCAAAAGCCGAGCCCTGCTCCTTCTCTTTCACTGGTTAATATAGAGCAAAGTCAGGACCCACACACCTCGTGCAGGGCCATAGTGTCTCCTTTCAGCTGCCGTTCCCGGGGGCTGTGTGTGTCCAGGGTGTCTGTCCTGGCTGGAGGTGGAGGCACACCCTGCTGAAGACACGACAGAACCGACCGACTGCACCTGGGACCGTAACTCGTCACAGTTGGATGGGTTTCTGCTTTCAGACCAGCCTGCTCCAGCCAGCTACACACATCCTCCAGGCAATTTTAATGTTCCTGGAAAGTCCTCCCAAAAACAATCACATCATCCAGATCAGCTGAACATGTGGCCCACTGAACAGCTGCCAAAATCAAATCCATGCGCCTTTGAGAGGTGCTAGGGGAATTGCAGAGACCAAAAGGCATCACGTTAAACTCAGAGAGCGAGACACGCTGTCTTTGGACAAGTTCCTCGATGAGTCTGCCCTTGGCAGAAGCCACCGAGCCTGTTTGGAGAGGAGCACTGCTCTGTGGTGCAGGCAAGTGCCTTGGGCAGCTCCTCTGCCTGCTGGTTTTTACTTCTCCCTTCACTTTTAGCACTGAGCCACTCAGAGAAATGTTGGCCACTCAAGTCCAGTCTCTGCAGAAGAGCACAAGCTCTGCTGAGACCACCCAGTGGAGGGGCTGGGTGCGAGGGAGCCCCTCTCCTGCTGGGTTTGGTTACCAGAGCCCGTCTTGTCCTTGTTCTGTTAATACAGTGCCGAGAACAATGGGACCTCAGTCCCTGCTTTGGGTCTTAAAGTAATGAATAACAGCATCTTCAGCTGAGGCAGTCAAGCCATATTTGGGGAGGATGCTCTCTTTTCTTCCGGGAAATGAGTCTGTGGAGCAGGTCAGCCCCTGTCAGCACTCCGGTTGTGAAACTTGTGTGACAGTAATTTGTTGAAGACCTTCATCCTCCCTTTGCCTTCTCTCTGCACTGCACCCCCTGCATTGCCCTTGTTGCTTGTGAGAGGTTTTTTAATAACCAAGAACATCAGTGACCCTCAAGGATGTTTTGGAGGATGTGACACTCCTACCTTCTTATGAACAAAAAACTAAACCCAGGGTTTTCCCTAGTTGTTTTCCCAGTCAGGCTTTTCCTTGCTTGTTCCTGGGAAATGTGCTTGTATGTTGCCATTGAAGACTTAAAAGAAATGAAAAACTGTGTCCTTGCAAAGAACTTATCTGATAACAATCTTCTCCTATCACTGGTTTGTCAGACTTACAAGCCAAAGGAATGTTAGCAAAGGGGAGAAGGGACAAGATGTCAAATCTCCCCCTGCCAACCTTCCTTTCCACCTAACATCTGCCAACACAGGGCTGGATGCAGAAAAAATAAAGGCTACGCCTGCCAGATGGCTGATGGATAATGGTACCATTGTAAAAATTGGCCAGAGCAGCTCAGACAGAAGCTCTGCCACCCTTCACAGCGTGGGACAAGGGCTCAGATGGCTGTCATTCACCTCCAGCCATAAAGTGGGATCTCCCCTCCAAGAGCCGAAAGACCTCATCCTGCCAGGTGCAAAGCTCTCTGCAGTCTCCTGATTTAAGTAGGAGGGCTCCTTGGCATCTCTCTGGAGCAAGCATTAATCCTTTTGGATTTGTTGCTGTGGGGGTTTCAGGAAAGGGATGGCTCTGATTCTGCTGGGGCAAGCTGTTGCAGAGAGAAGGTGCTGAGATACCTTCTGTAGGACTTTCTCTGGGGCTGTCAGCCCTGATATATTCCTAGCTTTCCTCTTTCTTTCCATCTCTTCTGCTCATTTGTGCTTTCTTGGATTGCTGTCACAGAGGAAGGTTTTTATATTCATTGAATTTATACCTCAGTGACTCAGCACTGGGCTCAACCAGAAACTTAGTTGCCCTGAGGAGATATGGATGGAAGAAAACGATTGTGTGTGTAAGTATTTGTTGGCAGGGTACAAGTTCTTCCCCAGCCTCAGCTATTCACACACTTTTGATTTAGGAAAGCCTGAAGAAAGCTTTTTTACTTCCTCCTTTCTGGTGCCGAGCAGGAGCAGGACCAGACGTCATGCTCCAACACGCTGAGCCGTCTCCTTCCTTCATGCTCAGTGGCTTTTCTCCTGGTGCACTCGAGGAGAGCACAGGGAACAGCACTCCCAGCCAGCCTGCAGCTTCGAAATGCGTCAGCTGATCGCTATCTTGTCTCAAATACCTGTCTGGTACAGACCATGTGTGGAGTATTAACTCTGCACAAGAGGGGCTGGAGCACTGGAGCAGGGTGGACAAGGAGCTGAACTTTAACTCTTTCAGTGCACAGGTCCCTGCTCACTGGTCACAGCTACCGTATGTGAGCAGTGCTGGTGCAGGGGGATGCAGAGCCATCCATGAGGATGCAGGAGGACAGAGGAAGTCACCTGTGAGGTGCACCCAGATGGAGCTGGGAGGGCCATGTCAGAATCAGACAAAGCAGGCAGTTCCTCCTGTGGCGTGTAGTTGGTCTGTCACATGCGTGGCCAGAGGATGTCATGGATGGAGATGAGCTTCCAGGGAGCTCTGGATGAGTTAACGAAGAAGAAATTCCCTGGACATTAATAAATTTGCAGAGGGTAACTCGTTTAGATAACATGGAGGAAATGGCATATTTACTTGTTCTGTTCTTACTTTCCCCAGGTTGCAGGGCCAGATCTACATGTGGTCAGACCCAGCTCAGCTGCCAAATGTTCTCATACAATCTTCTGCCTCATTGGCAGCTGCCTTAAGCTGAATATTGCCTGGGATAGGCCACAGACCTTAAGTATGCCCTTCTTGGAACTGCCATGAGTGTTCATGGAGAATACCAAGTATTTCCCTCTTGGTTGCCATTAACAGAATGAGGGGGAGAAATGTTGCTCAATGATAAGCCAAGAGGTTGTCCACAAAACATTGTTGCTTAAACACACTGGGGGAAGTTTCCACACTAACCATGAGAGCTAAATGCTCTCCCTTGGTTCCTCCCGTGCAAAGTGTGTACAGTAAAGGCTGTTTCCTGCTGTAGGCTGCATGGCATCTGTGGTGTTATTGGAGTGGCAGCTAGAAGAGACTGCTGGCAGTATCTCCAGGCATACCCTGGCTGTTAGCTTGGAACTTAGTACTAAAATGATCTCCTTTTAGTACTTTCAGGCATTTCTGAGCACCTTCCTCCTGTTCCAGAATCCTGCTCAAGTTTAAACTCTGTTTTCACTTGGAAATAAAGAGGCCAAAGCCCATGTCTAGTGCACCCTGAGAGAGAAAATTGATGTTTCTGCTGCCACAGAAGATCTTTGTATTCTCCTTGTTCCGGAGGAAACCCACAAAGCTGAACCTTATGCAACACATTTGGCAAACAAGGCTGTGGCAGGGTTGTGGCTTTGTGACCAGATGAAGTGACACAGGGCGAGAAAGTCCCCAGAACTCAACCAGAGTGAAAAAGGGACAGATGTAGAAAGGGGAGAAGACTGCTGTTGTGGTGACATGAAACAACAAGATCTACCAACACAGTGATAGGCTGGCAAAATCCCTCTGCTGTCCCATAAGTGTCTGGCACAGCTTTACCAGAGAGAGAACGACCCAGAAGGTTAAAGAAACAGGATAAAATGAAGGAGGTCATCCAGTGAGTGGTCTGGTTAATATTATATTGGAGGGCAGTCTCAAGCTGTGGTTTATCTCCTCTAGATTTAAGCTGTACAGTGTTTAGGTATTTGCTATAGCACACTGTATAGATCCCAGTTTAGGCACTGGGGAGACGTGTATATCTAAGGAATATTTATCCCAGTCTGACCCAAAGATGGAGGCTATTCCTGCTTGAAAATGTCTACCCTTCTTCATGAACAGAATAATCTAGACAGCTATTAAATTTAAGCATCTAATTTACAAATGGCTAAAGTTGGTGGTATGAACATCAGTGTAGATAAGAATGAGCCCTTCCAGCCTTCTCCATCTGATTCATTACATAAATATTCTCCTGTACTACATTTAAGAAGATACAAAAGTTGTTTTCTACCATGTGAGTAACAGTAAGTACTTGACAAGACTTCAGAGGACACCAAGGCCTTTGTGTTGTATTGTTGACAAAAGAATTACCAATGTGGACTTTTTCTTCTTTCATTTGCAGCTAACAGAAGACGAAACAGTTTTCCAAGAATTCTGGTTTTAATGTAAATGTGTCAGTATTTTTTTTGGAGATGACAAAGCCTTTTATGAAACTAAGACTTTTAAAGGCAGCTTCAATATACAAATATCTCACCACAAATGGCTTTTGTATAAGTTTTACAGCAAATATCAGCCTCTTCTGAATACAAACCCTCATTTTCTCTGTGGAAATGTTCTTCATGTCAGTGATGGGGACCACTGTGGGATCTGGAGCAACTGAGGGCTGTTAGTTTGCTTAATGTAGCACAGCTAGAGAAAACTTTATTCTTTGTCTAAAATGCTCTTGAGAGAAGGGCAGAGAGGCACCCCCAGCATACATGGGCTGGATCCAATGTCACAGAGATTGAATTCATCTGAAGGAATAACAGCCTCTGGTTTGAACTAACTATGGCTCTAAGAATGAAGGTAGGATAAGTGAGTTGATGGGATTGGATATCACAACAGCTGCTTTGCTCTCCACAGAGCCCCACTGCCGTGAACGGGGCAGTCCTGTCCTCTTGCAATTCTTCACACTGGGAAATTGACTCAGCAACATGCTGAGGCAAGGTGCCAAAATTTAAACCTTATGAGTAATCCAAGGTGTTCGCATGACGATGTGACAAGAGCAGCTTGCATATTTCAAGCTAGACATGTGCTTCAGAAAGAGGTGAAAATCCCTCATTCTAGGGGTGTGATGAGGGCATTAGGTACATTTCAGTCATAGTTTTATATTCCTTTCTTGTATTTTATTTGTCAATGATCTAAATCAGAGGGCTTCTTTCTAAGTCTTTACTATGAGGAAATCCTTCCATGTTTCTGCTCTAGATCTTTTTTGTTTGTGTTATACATCCTTTGAGAGCTGGTGATTCAAACTATGTTTGAGGTCAGGGAAAGAGGCTGTGTACACAATGGCATTTTAGCACTTTCAGTCATGTTTTCTAGCCTCTTCCTAAGAGTGATGTAGTCTCTCTTGGACACCAAGACCTTGAGGCTACAAAGGAATTTGGCACAAGACCCAGAGAACAACTCTCTGAATTTCCCTTTAGAGGTGTTCTTTTCTCAGCACACCTCATTTCTGTCTCACTGAGAAGCCAGTTTGCTTTCACCAAGGTCTGCTGAACTTTTTACAGTTTCCTTAGGGATTTACATATATAATATACAAAAAAATATGACTATAGCTAGGACAGAAGGTGGTATAGAACAACACTGCTTAAGTATTTCTGGTGTGGAAAGAAGGATGCTCTGTCAATCTCAAACCACAAAAGGGATTCAGGAAGAAGAATGCAATTTCTCTTCAGTAACTCAGCCAGACAACCAAGGCTAATGAGCTTTTTCCTACTAAATGCAGACTGGAATCCTTCACTGTCGCAGACTGATGTGGTCTTCACTTAAGTCCTCAGTCCTCGGGGTGCCATCAGACAGAGGCAGGGTGTTCTCTTCCTAGCACTTCATGAAAAAGTAGGGTAGATAAAGGAGTATTTTATCATGTTCACTGCTCCTCACAGCACCTGATCGTTGTTTGACCATCTCCATTTCAGGTTAGCCAAAGGAATTAAAGACTGATTGTTCCAGTAGGATACTAGAACACTTTTAGGCCTCACACATGGAAGAATCTCCTGGGACTTTCCAACAGATGTGGGTGTCTTAAGCGCAAACTTGGAATCTCACAGGAAAAAGGGACACTCCTAATTATCTCCTGCTCCAGGACATTCTGGTTTCAAAGAGGTCCATCACTCTGTGCAGGATGGAGTAGCACTCTGGAGGTATGGAACAGCCTCTTTTTCCCACTTGGTGTTTGCAGGGATATATGCACCTCTCAGGAGCACTGTGTTCTGACTCAGGCAGATGAAGTGGTGGTGTTTCTGGTGAGCTGTGGTGTGGTATCATCAGGGACAGAGGATCCTGATGAGGAATATTTAAAGTGCAATCAGTCTGTATGACTTAAGACAAAAAGCATCATTCACACTCACACACGTCCAATTGACAGAGCCTGCCAATACCCACACAAGAGCCCATCCAGATGGATCCTTTTGCAACGACTGAAAACATACTAAGAAGAAAAGAATTTCAGTTCTTCTGTTAGCCTGAAAACACATGAGTTTTTAGGGGAACTATTAGTATTCCGAACATATGGCAACTCCCTGCATTGCCTGGGGAAGCTCTTGGCTTTCCAGTAGAAAAGCTGTTAAACCAGTAATGGGGGACTGGGTGTATCAAGTGTTTATGAGTCTCCCATCTGTAGGCCAGACAGAAACATCTCATACTGAGTGTTTTGCAGTATCATCAACCCATCTGCAGAACTGTCTGCTTGACCCTGGGTATGTGACGGACTTGGCAAGAAGCGAGAAAGAAACAGGGGTGGTGGGGGAAGAGTGAGAGGTGAAGAAAGGAAGATGGGTGCAAGAGGAAAAGATATAAGGTGAGGAATATAAATAAGCCTGTTCAAATATCACAGAAGTGACATCATGACTTTTCTTCACCCAAGTCCTTCACTCTCAAACTCATAAACTAATTAGAGAGGTGCATTTTACAATTCCCTCACCCTTACTGCATTAAAATCCATTTTTTCAGCTGGTCAGGCCAAAGAGGAGGACTCCAATCACATGTTTGCAGGGGAAAGTGTTGGTGCATGGGATGGCCAGCTATGTATCTGGAGGGACCCAGTTTTCACTGGTGAAGAAAATAAACAGAAAAGTCATTTTTGTTTTTATTTAAAAAAATTTTCTTCCTTTTGGCTTTGGGCAATATTGACCTTCCCACCCTCTGCAATGCTGTCAGCCTGAACTGTACTGACATCTGGCATGCAAACAAACTACAGCCCAGGCAAATGCTGTCTTGTAGTTAAGTTTGTCAGTTTCTCCATCTTGCTTGTGCTTTCTTTCTTTCTTTCTTCCTTTCTGTCTTGCTTTCTTGCCTTCTTTTCTGTTGCTCCAGCACCTGTCTTTGTAATAAATTAGTGGTCCAGCCGCCTTAGATTCATCCCAGAGGGAAAGAACTGGAAGGTTACAGTGTGATGACACCCCCAAGGCTAACAGCTAGACTCATAAAACATGTTATCATTAAAGCATTTCAGTTTTTATGATGGAAACCAATCTATCACGGTCAGCCATGGAGTCTTAAATACAATTTCATTTCTACTAAAATTGCACTGACCGTGACAGTATATGGTCAATATATTCTCAACACACTTTATATATATATTATATATATATATATAATATATATTCTCAACACACTTCTCAACAGGATTTAAGTGGCAGGGATGTTTACAACAGCTCATGAAATCACTGACAGCTGTAAATACCAGACAACCATCCTCACTCTTTTCTGATTACTGAAACAATGATTCTGGGAGGGAGAGAGAAGTAGATCCAATGGATTTGAGAAGTTATACAGCAGGAGGAGGACAGCTCAGAGTCCTCCTTCAGATTTCATTTTCTTTTATGGTTTATGTGTGTGGCACAATTCTAAAAAAAAGAGAGGTGATGTGGGCAATCAAAGGCCTCCTTTTATTGAACTGTAGCGTCAGTGCTAACACTAGTGCCTTTTAGAGGCCATTTCCAGGAAAGAGGGAATCACTTGTAGCTGTTTCTCAGCCTGATCTGCCCCATCTTATTCTTTAAAGGACATTTTCCCAGGCTTGGCTTTTCCACAGAATGGATTTTCTGTCTCTGAAAGTGAGACAGAGGATAAATGAATCACGTTTAAAATGGATAGGTTTATTTATACTAATTGGTGTTCACGAAGTTCTTTCATAACCCAACATTAGATTATTCAATAAACTTCACAAGCAAAAAGATAATCCTTGTAAAGTGAAGGGACAGAAAAATGAAGAGAGACACTGAACAGTGAGAACTGTGAAATGTCACTATCAGTGCCTCAGGATTTCAGAGATCTAACAAGTGCTGAGACTGCATTCCATGTAATAAAGAAAGGAAGCTTTATAGGTGGATTTCAAGGAGGATAACATCACAAATTTATGTATTCATAGTGGACTCCTTCAATGCATGTGGGAGCAAAATATGAAAAGAGATGGCTGAAACTGTAAAAAAGCTTTATACAGCAGTTGATCCTCTTTCATAATTTATTTTAAACTTTTTTTTTAAAATTTTATTAATTTGAGGCCACGATTACTGCCAGGCTCACTGCTGGCCCTCCCATGTGCCCAGTGCATCCTGGCAGTCTTGGCTTGACTGTGAGTTCCAGCTGAGCTGGGGAATGGCAAGAACTGAGCGGTATGCACAAGGCAACCAGGAGAAATATGGATTCATATCGGCCTTCCAGATCTTCAAAGTACTGCATGCACTGAGGTTGATGCTGGTGATTAGTTTGGAAGCAAATCTGATTCATTGCTGGCAGGGTTTCTCTCTGGAACCAAGGACAGTTGATGAAATGTGAGTTTTTGGAACTGATTGGTAATGGAAGAGGAAGAATAGATGATATCAAGAGAGACTTCAGGATCTTGGGACGACTGGTTAAGAGATCATGAACGCAACTAGTGTTCTTTATCCTTCCAGTTGGCGAGAATGATGAGGGAAGAAACTGGAAGAGCCAGCAGATCAATACCTGGCTCTGAGCCTGGTGTCACCAGCAGAATTTTGGTGTTTTTGATCATGGGTTGGTTTACATGACATCAGGCCTGCTGGCAACACCCAGGGTACACCTGTCTGAGAGGGGTAGAAGGATTTTTGCACAGGAGTTAGCAGGGATCTAAAGGTCTTTTCTAACTGAAATGATTCTATGATTCTGTGATCTAATCTGAAGAGGGTAAGCAAACCTTGCCCAGATCTGCCTTTTCTTCAAAACTGCCACTTTTATGTATTGCAACAGCAGAAGAGCTAACTTTTGGTCATGGAGAGTGAACTTAATTTGCTTCTTTTTGCTGAGGTTCCAAGATGAAGTCTCATTTCCAGTGGGTGGAGTGGTGATACATATATTGCCTCTACTATGTCTAAGCAGAGAACGTCAATTTCCAGGGCTGTCAACTGAACCTTCTTCACACTATGGAGAGCACTTAATAAATGCAAAAAAAAAAAAAGTGAAATGTGATCTTGCTGGAATGGGGAGGCATCCAAAAGGACTGTGCTTTGGGTTGTACAGCCTTCACAAGGAGTCAGAACAAATATCCAGACTTCAATGCGAGACCAAACAGAGTTGTTCAGTCCCTATGGAGATGAGATGTAGGACTGGAGAATGTAAACAGATGTGGAGGCATTTTTATGCATTTTTGAAAAGACGAATGACTTTCATGCTGCTATATTTTAGAGTTCACTCCATCTCCTTATCAAAAATATGATGCAAAAAACAATAGTCACTTCATTTCCATTTCTCAATCTGTCTGGAGAGCAAAAGGCACAGTCATCTTGTAGATGAGTTAACAGCGATGTCTAACAACTGTTGGGAAAGACTTGGAGACATTAAGACACCGAAGAAAAAGGAAAGAACTATCAAGAAAGTAAGAGTCTGAAGGAAAGCACCATGATAGATTGAGATCTTGAAATAGCATGTGTTTATATATTATTGCAGGTGGGTTGATTAGCACATGAGAGATTCCAGCACAGCCTCATCCATCTGGAAAAGAGAATGCAAATGGTGAGTATCCAACTAACCCCGTATGGATATAAACATACCATTGAAACAAGAAACTATAGGATACAAAATAGGTGGAATTTCAGCTTCATAATCTCACCCTTTTTTTTTTTTCCAGGGGAGATTCACGCCATAAAAAGGGCAAGACTCACACACTAAAAGGCTGGAATATTCTCAGCATCCTTGGAGCTGACTTCTGTGGGTGAACAGAGGGTGCCAACAGCCAAGAGTGTCTCTGTAGCTGTGGGTGCAATGGAAAGGCCCCTTGTTCAAAGATATCTCAACCAATTTCAACTAACCAGTGTGGTCTGTTCAGGTCAATATTATGGACAGCAATAAACAAGAGGACACTGTGTCTCATCAGTCTCATGGATATAACTTTCTGCTTACAGCTGTATTTGGCAAAGGCCTGTAGGTGGTTATGGACTTTGAGTCAGTGGCTGGGCTTGGATGGGAGCCTTCTGGCTTGCAGTCCTGTACTCTAACCATCTAATCTCTCAGCCCAGAGGAAATTGCGGTGTCCCTTTGGGCCCTTGGTAAGACACCACAGCTTTGTTTGTTGAGTGCTTAGCTTTTGATGGGGATATTTGAAGGTTTCACAGATGGCAGTCAGTGACTCTCTGCCCTTTTTCTACCTGGAGGCTGCCAAAGGATGGCAGCAAAGAGGCAGGCGTTAGAGGGACATCAGGATATGAAAAGAGGGGGTATGTGCAGTAGAAGAAGTGCTGGAATTGCTTTTTCTGTGAAAGAAAGGCACACTATCTTGGAAAAAACTATCTGCAATACAATACTTTCTGCAGTTTGGTGCTGCTAAAAAATGCTGCACTGGCATCTCTGCAACACAATCCCCCAAAGCAAGAATATAGTTTGTTATTACATGTGTGGCCAGGAGGACTTCGTGGTGGTGGAGGAGACGTCCTCAGCTATGGCTGAGTATTTAGTTTCCATGTCCCTTCTGTCCTAGGATAGCAGTCAGCAATAATTACTTCAGTGGTTTCTACCCTGCAATTCATAACCTCTAGGGACTATACTCAGCTCCACAAATTTGTTCCATGCAGGCCCCTTGTAGCAGGATGATGACTTCTAGTCTCTGCTGAGCTTGGTGTAGATTCACGTGGGAAAGCTGGAGAAGAAATGCCAGTTCACTGGAGTGGCCAGTGCCAGGCCAGCTTTCGGTAATGAGCCTCCAACATTTGGAAACAATCCTGAAGTGACACAGTAACAAACATAATGATCGATCTGAGCCATATGATTTAAAGAACTACCAGCCACTGGATCTAGACAGGAGAGGAAAACTGATCACTGATAACAACTGTTATTGACAGGAGTGTTAAGAATATCTCCTGATGACACAAGAAGACAGCCTGCGTCCTTTAAATCTGTTGCAAATTCCTATTATCGAAGCGTGATTTTCTTTAAAACAAGAGACGAGGCACTTTCTTTTTGTTTTCTTGTTTAACGGAGCTCCTGTGCCTGACATAATCTTTACACTTGCCTCCCCAGTTAAGTATCTTTTTTCTTTTCCTTCCCTGGTGTTTGCATGAACTTGGTGAACCCTCATCACGTGTGGCAGTGTTTATATTTGCACAGGCTGTTCTGCGTGTCTCTGTTTGTGTTGCCACCACATCTATATGGCTTGGCAGCAGCCCCACGGCTGTGTTTCAGCTGCATATAAATCAGCTTCCCTCCATCCCCCGGTGTTTCCATCTGTCTGTCTTCCCTGATTGCTCTGAAATGTTACAGGGCATGGAGGTTAACCCATGGCTGAACTCTTCAAATAGAGGTGGGACAAAATAAAACCTGAACTTCTCCTCCACAAACTCAACTCATCAAGTTATGAAGGTGTGGGCTGTTTGTGTTTTTGAAGGGAGAGGAAGCACCTTAAAACAGGGACTAACCCCTGCTAATGTAGTGTAGTTTTCAAGTCTGTTATTTTGGAGGAAAGTTGTTGCAGAAGCTCTGAGGTCATCTCTGGACTGTGGAGCTGATCATCCCTTAGACCTTCATTACATGAAGTTGCCCCTGCCTCACACA
>QWTY01031630.1:0-13408 GCA_008033365.1 Pseudorectes ferrugineus
TAAAAACAACAACAATAAAACCTAGGAAACAAACAAAGCAAACAAACAAATGAAGAAATAACGCCCCCACCCAACCTCCTGAAAATTGTTAAAGATATAGATTTCTGAACCTTGGATGAACAAGTGGCAGACTGGCAGTCTGATGTTTTCACCTGCTACATGAAGATACCACCATAAGGGGCAGGACACCTCAGGGCATAACTGAGCTGTCTCAAGAGTTATTCTAACCTAACTCAGATGCACACACTGGGTGTGGCTTGGTTGAAATCAGATCCCAATGCATGGCATGTAGCCTCCCTGTCTTCTTTCAGCCATGAGAATAAAAGCCCAACCAACAAGTTAGAAAGAAGATTTGGCACCCCAGTTCTCTGATCTAGACACCTGTGTGGCTGAATCTCCATGCAGCACCTCAAAGTCCAGCTGCCTGTATTTTGTTTGAGATGTATCCTGAGAGCTCAAAACCCAGAATTTCTTAACTTGTGGCCTGAAGACTACCAGAAAAACTGTAATCATTCAACAAATGTAAGACACTGAGCAGAAGCAAAGGGGAAAAATTAAAAATCTGCAAACAGATCCTCTTTCCAATGGTTCAAAAGCAATTCACAAGACCCTGGAGAATCCTGTGCTTGCAGAGCTGACCTCCTTCAGGTGTGATGACACAGCATTGCAGAGTGCTGTGTAGGCAAATCTTAAGCACCAAAATGGAAATAACAGAAGGAGGAAGCAAGCTAAATAAAGGGGGATAATTTGGTGTCTGAGGTAGCATTATGCCAAGAAGTCATAAGATTTTTCCGGTTACATAATCAGTAGCAAATCATGTTACTTAGGTTAATGGCTTTGAAAATAGTTTTGCTAATCGAGCCTTCAAAACCTCACTAGAGGAGTTTTAGATGAAGATAGTTTATGCAAAATACTTCCCAATATCCCCCCTCTTTTCAACTCAGGAAAAAATACTTCAACCATGACTAGAAGTGGTGTGAACTGGGTTAATTTCCTGCACTACCCACTGTTCATTTTTTCAAATATTTTAACGTGGGGATTGATATAAAAAAAATATCCTTCTCTAGAAATAGACAAGAACCCAATATCTGGGAAAGATGTTCATTTTAAAGACAACGAAGAACATTGTGAAATCTTCTAATCTTCCCATCTAATGCAAAACCTTGCTTTAAACAAAATCATAGAAAGGGTCCATATCTTTTGGCAAATAAATTCGTCCTAAATGCATTAGACTCAAAAGGTCCTAAGCCAAATTCTCTGTACATATAAATGGCCATCGTAATTGATTGGAGAGTGGAAGTTTGGCTGTCTCTAAAATTAAATCAGTTATAAAGAAATAGTACCCAGCATCAGCTTACATAAACCAAACCAAGGACACAATGCGGGAAGGTCTTTTAGAGAGTCTCAGTCATCAATCTACATTTGTAAATTCCAGTGAAACCAAAAAAAAAAACTTGAAGAAGATTCTCAGAAATTGTTTTTGAAATTTCTCTAAAGTCATTTCTGTTTACCAGAGGATGCAGCAGCATTCAGAAAAAGGCGAATTCATGTCCTTCCAATTTAGCAGTGATGCTCAGTTTTCCAGTGCACTAGTGTTGTCATCCAGTCTTTTGGTAGCATGAGGGGTGTTGATGAGTTTGCTGGCCTAGGATTTATGTTTGTCTTCTCAGCAGGTAATGTATGAGACAGTCACTTCTAGATGGACCTGACCAATACTTTCTATAGAAACATTTGTATTAATGGCTTCTGAGCTCTTTCATCATACTGCGTACGCAAAAGGAGACCTGGCAGGACAGAACATTTAGATTAAATGATGTCAGTTTGAAGAGTCAGATCAAGAGGGTTGAAACCACTGCTGCCTAAACTATTACTCTTGCAGAATGATAATATCTTATTTTTAGAACATTGAAGCATGTCTCGCCCTGGAGCTCAAGCAGCACTTTAATAGTTATTAATGGCAGCTGTCAGGTATGCGTCTATTGACCAAGAATGAGTCACACTGGCCCTACTAGAAGCCCCAGTTAGCAGGAAATCTGTGGCTTTTTTTTTTTTTTAACTTATTTTCTTTTATTTTCTTTTTTTCCTTATTTTTATTTTAGCAGCTCATTCTTCTGTAGGCAGTATGATAATGAAATATCAGAGTGTTTATCTGCAATAGCCATTAGGACAAACTAATGAACTTGTTTTGAAGATACAAGCAGGTCATCACCTGCTTTGTCAGTAAATAATACTGTTAAGGAGGCAATTTCCATCACTGTAGGTACTCACAGGTTAATTTAGAAACTACCAGCTTTTAATTAGTAGTGCAGCCAGCATACTGTGTGGCAAAATCTTGCAGAAAACCTTTCAATTTGTTAGGAAGCTAGAGAAATAAATTAAAAATACTCTTCTCCTCCACTAAAGAGTGTTTTGAAGGTGTCTATTACCAATATGATTGACATTAATGATTAAAAGGTAACAATTTAAAATTCTATAGTACTTTTTCTCCCCAAATTAAATGACTTTCAGACACATTTCATTTTTATCAGGCTGCAATATTTGCATAGGTTTGACAAATCAGCTGCTGCAACTGTCTTACAGTAATTAGTATAGGCATTTAATACATGCTTCCCCAGCCAAATAAAGCAACTACAAATAGTACAAAATCTGCAACAACAGTGTCTGTGAGCCTTCACGATCAAGCAAAGTCTGCTGTTAAGTTTTTTTGGCAGGAAAGGTCTGCAAGGGCATGCAAACTGCACAGAAAATCCAGCACATAGCTGCCTGCCTGTTGAACAAAGAGACAGATACTGTGTAGGTCTGCATCTTTTTTTTCAGAATGCAATTAAAAATCCTGGCCCTTGCCTAAAAGGTCTGCCAGAGAGAAACTGCTCTGGACAGATAATGACACTGACAGAGCCAAGAGGAGAGGTCTCAGGAGACCAAGCTGAAGCCCAGAGGGAGTAGCCTTTTGTTACTGAAGACACTCCTGCTCATGCAGGACTTCCCTAATATTGCTGTTTTCAGGTCACCATTTAGGCCATATATTTGCAAATGCCTGTGCAGTAATAAAACGGGACTTTAATGAGTGAGAAAAATGAAGAAAGAGCAGGGAAGATGACAGTGGAGGAAAAGAGAGAGAGGAGCCAGAGAGAGAAATAATTAAATGAGGGAGTATGAAGTCCCTTTGTTCAGTATTGTACTAACCTTAGCAAAAATTCCCTACCAAGATGGTCTGACAGACTGTACATTCCCAAATATGTCAGGCAAGCAGAGATAAAAATCTGCCTGAGCCACAAACCAGCACATATTCACTTATTATATTCTAAACAATGTCCAGTAAAGTGTAAACAAAGTGCACAGGCCTCTGGACGTCAGGATATGCTCTTCTCTCTCCTGATAAACAAGGTGATGGCCTGCTCAACTTTGAATGACCAGCTCTTTTGAATGACCAGACTGGCTTCTGCACCTGGCCTGTCTTCACCCCTGCACTGGTACTGCTTGCTATTGAGCCAGCTCCTTCTTTGAACATGGTTTAAGGCAAACCAATCTACCGCCAGTCTGTGCTTCTGCCCGTTAAGCCAGAAGTCCCAGATGGGATTCACTTTTCCCACTTGAGAGCTTTGGAAAGAATAAGCAATTATATTATGGTTCTCCTGCTTGCCAATTTTGTTGTTGTCTACATGCATGTCCCAGTCTGTTTGTTTTAGCTAGCCAGCTGTTTTGTGTTACCTCTCTGGAAGTTTCTTGGTATTCCACATCCAGAAATATGGCTGCTGCACGCACTTCTGGCCTCTATCCCCTTTTTCTTCAATATTATGACAGTTAATATGAAAAGTAGTTCTTCTACCTTGGAACAGTCTTTGATGAATCACTAGTAATAACCCAACATTTAATCCTAAAAATTGGGCTACCTGTCAAGCTTGTCTGCAAAGCAATTTCTTTAATTTCGACTGATAGTCCTCTTCTAACAGGGTCATCTCCCCCAGATCAATATCAGCTTAAATGTGATTTGGCTTTGTGATCTCTAGGGGCATTAGCTTGTCCACTTGCTGTGCTCAGGATATTCCATCTTCTTCTAACACTTCAGCTGAACACCGAGCATCAACAAGCTGTCCAAGGTAGGTGTTATTACTGGCTTGCCTCCTAAGCTGCACGCTGGATGGCAGCTGTGGAACATCGGCACTCAGGCAATCCTATCTTCAATAACTTGTCTTTCCAATGAGTCCGTGGTGTGCCATTCTCATATTCTGCAGAAAAAGTCCCTTGTCCTTGGTACATTGCTAGGTCATGTATTCTTCTTGCCATGCTGTGATTCAATTATCTTTTCCCAGGAACTCGTGTTTACAAAATTTCTCCTTTAAGTAAGGATGTGTCTGAAATGCTTTGATGAATGAGACCCTAAAACACATTCCTTACCTCTTCATTGTGTGGGATGGTCTTCTGGTTTGTCACAAAGCTCTGTACAGAGCATCTGCTTATAAACCCAAGAGGAAATGCTTGTTTTCCTTATGTAAATACCATTTTTTCGATGTAGGAGAGTTTGTCCACAACAGCTGTTACAGTCTTTGGAGTTCTTAATTGAGATAAATGGGAGATGTATTTTGTTCTTAGGTTTATGAAGGCTTGAATGAGTTTTTGTGCATTTCATTATTCTTTCAGGTTCCTTTATTCTGTTTGTGACTTATGGACAGGTAACTGCTCCTGCTATTAATTTATATTGCCAGTTTTTTTGGCCATTTATTCATTTATTTTTGTAGTAGTCTCCAACTTGGGCACATAGGTCTGATCCTCTTATTTAAAATATATCTGAGGTACCCTGTGAGAGTTTCAAAGAGCAGGGTTGCAATATTTCCTAGACAATGGCAATTAAGTACTTATTCCTTATCAGAATTAGGAATTCCTGATTTCTTACTTCCATATACTGAATTGAGAAAAAATTCTAAAAATCAGGACATCAAATTTCAGGAAAAGTCAGCAATCCTGTTAAAACTCAAGAAAGAAGATGCATATTTCAGCATAATGCTTATTGATAAGTAAGCATGGAGAGAGTGGAAGAACATGCTTCATTACAAGAGAGTTGGGATTCCAAATTATCTTGAAAATTTAAGAGATGAGAACAACTGTAGCTTCAAAGCTGAAAAAAGGTAACAGTTCCTTTCTGTGACATTTGAATTTCCAGATCCTTTCCATGACGTTTGATTTTCCAGATCCTTTCCATGATAATATTTGATTTTCCAGATCCTCTTTTCATTCCAGAGTTGAACCTTTGTAGCGCTTTTATGGAGGCAGAATTGTGCTGGACTATCCTGAGATCCAAATGTGTACTTTAAAAACATTTGGAAAATACTTATGAAACTTGAAACCCTTTTGTCTTGTGAGTTTTCAAAGTGATTAGAGTGTCAAGTAAATTCTGATGACCTTGGCTGGGAGTCTTTGCCTCCTTCCTTTAGGGCTGAGCATCTCCTGGTATCTGGTCTCTGAAATGGACAGAGTGAAGCTAAAGCCTCAACTTACAATGACTGCAGCACTAAAAATGTGAGTCTCTTGCTCTGGTCATTTCTGAGTTGTGAATCCAGACTAAAAACTTTCCTGTTAAAAGCATCCTTTTCAACTCTTCTGTGAACTGTTTTGGCCTCAGCACAGTGAAATCACATGAAAAATGTTTCAATCAGTTCTTTTCAGGAGCATTATGATGTAGTCTTTAATTATAAATGTTCTTTTTCTGTTCCCTGTAGTCCCAGCACATCTTGAAATTACTTGTATTTTATTCATATTTTTATTGTTAGAATGCTTTCCAGGCTGAAAAGCATCTTTTTAAAGAAAAACAAAATAAATAAGGAGAAATGGCTGCTCTTTGTTTAATGCATTTTACACAATAATGGTTGGTATCTTTCAAAATAAAAATAAAATACTGGCATTTTTCACACACACAGAGTTACAGGAAAGTTGCAGGGTAACTTGGTGTATAGGCTCAAATTTGTTAAGTAAAATAAAAATTACCCTTTTCCTTTTGTTTTTACAGGTAGAGGACCAAAATAAATCAAAAATAATGTTTGACAATTATAACTGTTTCTAGCAGCAACTCCATTAATCTGAAAGCCCTTGGATTTTCACTTTGTTGTAAGTGTTTCTGTTGTGATTTTATATATATCAATAGGTATCCTTTGAGTAGGATAGGAAGCATTAGTCCACTTTGTATTGTGCACATAAACATGCATATGTGAACATATATATACATCTGTCAGTTAGGATGGTATTAATCTATGTGCTCACCTACATTTATTCTTATACATTTATAATACATATGTATACTTAGAATCTGCCCTGTATGCACACAGGTATGTTTATGTAATTATACCTCCAACCAAAATGCAAAACCCAAAAGCCATTTTTTTCTTTAATGATGGTGAAAAAGACGAAAGCAAGATGTAGCTATTAATATCATTTAAGACACACATACCCTTTGCTATAAAGCCTCACTGCTGATCAAGAATTTCAGGACATAAGTTCAATATTAAACAGATTTTGGTATGACGATGATGAGAGGAATGGAGCACCTCTTCTATGGAGACAGAAGGAGAGAGTTGGAGTTGTTCAGCCTGGAGAAGGCTCTGGGGAGACCTTACAGCACCTTCCAGTACCTGCAGCCTGCAAGAGAGCTGGAGAGGGACTTTTTACTAAGGCATGTAGTGATAGGACAAGGAGAAATGGCTTTAAGCTGAAAGAGACTAGGTTTAGGTTAGATAGTACAAAGAAATTTTTTACTGTGAAGATGGCAAGGCAATGGAACAGATTGCCCAAAGAAGCTGTGTATTCCTCATCACTGAAAGTGTTCAAGCCCAGGTTGGATGGGGCTTTGAGCAACCTGGTCTAGTGGAAGATGTCCCTGTCCATGGCAGGGCAGTTGAAACAAGGTGATCTTTAGGGTCCCTTCCAACCCAACCCATTGTATGATTCTGTGATTCTGTGGAAGTGTGTGCATTGACGGCAATCTTTTGGTAGTGTTAAATGTGGCTTCACACTGACAATCCCAGTTGAGTTTATGGGGCATGCTCACAGATCCATGCCTTCAGTGCCATGTCAGTTCCAGGGCAAGGAGGATCTGGACAGGAAGATCCCATTCTGGATCAGATGGATGGACAAACTCCAGGGACTTGCTGGACCTCCAAATACAGAGGCTTGGATTCATCTGTCTGAAATGGTTCACCACCAGGACTAAGGGATTTTAGAAACAGTTAGCCACTTGGGAAAGAGACAATGGAGTTGAGGTAGTAAAGCTGGCCAAAGAAATTTGGGGTAGCTCTTATTTTATTTTCCTGACAACTCTGGCTACTCACACTGGGTTTGAGGGATTGTTGACAGTACAGCCCCCATCCTGCCAGGCACCAGTGCTGTACTCACCTTCCTCCTTCTGCTTCCACATTACTGGTCAGTTCATATGGAAAACTTTTTTGTTCCTGGGCTTTTCTATGCCAGTTGGGTGCAAAATTCTCTGCTCCTCATGGTGTCAAGTAATTGATATTTAAGTCATCATATCCATTATACAAGAAGTTTTTCTATGTAGATATTACGCATGGAGTTAAGGTTTCCTGAGATCTTCTAGAAGAAAGGTGGCACCATTGCTACAGCAATGATAGAATACAGAATGTCCAGAGAACCAGGGTGCTGTGGGAGGCTGCATCTATTGGTAGCGACTCAAAGTGAGAGGGTGGCCTTGCAAACTCAGTAGACAAGATAGCTCTTATCACAAGTGTGCAACCAAGGAAAAGATGACCCATGAGACCTTGAGAGATCATACATGAAATGTGATAGAAATAGGGCCCAGATTCTGACTACCCCAGTGCTTGATTACCCTTTTTGCATTTATAATGGAAAAGAAAGGGATGAAACTGAGAAAGAAAGGATTCCAGAATAAATAAAACAGCAAGAAAACACTATAAAAGACCCTGAGGAAAGAACACCTTTTCTCTCCTTCCTTGCTCTTTTCTGTCAGAAAAATGTGATTTCATTAATGACTTCATGCTGATTGTCCCTGCAAACTCTTATGTTGTTTTGCATGCTCTGAGAGTGATGCACTTTCAGTCTGGGACTAGTGATCCTTTGAACTCACTTGAAATAAGAGATGACAAATGGAGAAACAGATTTTAATCTTGGCATCTTGGCAGTAGATGGTGATGAGTATTCAAAAATGAAAGATGAACTGTGAAAATGAGAATTGTGTTTTCTTTTGTCTGGAGCTCCTTGGTCCCCAAATTATTCATATTCTGAGGCTGATTCATCATCTTCCTCCTTTTGTTTAATTTTCTTCTGACTGTCTAAATCCAGTGGGAAAGAGAAAGAACACCTTTAAAACTTTTCATCATTGATTAATTTTAACTTGAACAGGATAGAAAGAATGAGACAGTTTTCCCAGGTGCCCTCATTTTGCATTCTTTCCCTGGGAGCAAAGACACAGTGATAACAGCTGGGTAAATTTTTTAGAATGAAAAAGGCAGGTGTTGTGTGTGAGATGCCGGTCTCTGGTGAGACTGGTCATCAGTGCCATGAAATCATTCTCTTGATAGCTCTTGATCCTGCTGAAAGTTTTGTTTATATTAATGCATCCTTGAAAATACTGCAAAAAGTGTTGTGTCCCAAATGTTTCTTCCGAAAAGATAGATCTGCTCAAAACCAACCCTATAATATCATCCACATGTTCTCTAACTACTGTTGCCACTTTCCTTGAACTAAGCATTTCTACCATAATTTTCTCAACACATTCACTTCAGGAATTCTAAAATCCAGGTCATGTGAAGTGTGACTTACTGCCTTCTTATCAGCCATAGAGAAGAACAAAAGGGTCACATCCATCTCCATATATTTTTTTGTATCTCCTTAATTCCAAAATCTGGTTGAAAACTTCCCCAATTAAACCATGCCTTCTATGGTTTACATTATTAGGAAAACCACATCTCTGTAGAGAATCTTCCCTACACTTTTGAAAAATCAGTAATTATCTAGATTTCATACATATGTGTGTTTACAAATGTATCCTGTGCATCCTGTGCTCTAAATATCTTTTCCTGTTTATCTCTAAGTGCTCTCTATAGAGTATTTTGGATATATTCTGCAGAAAGATTGCTATCTGTCTTGTCAGAAAAAAGGTATTTTCTGTCTTTAGCACAAGCGTCTGAAGGAGATTATACCATTGGTAGATATTGTTACTTATCTTGTGGGACAAAGCAGGATAGTGGAAAGGAATATACACAGAAGTAATGCAGGTACGACTATTAATTTGCAAATATATAACCAGTTTAATCTATATAGTTTTGTTTTATTCACAGTTGCAAATTTATGTCGATCTTTGAAATACTCTAAATCCCTGTCCATATTATCCCTTTTTCTTGTTGGTACAAAATTCAAGGTCATTTAAAACAAAAGGGGAACAGTGAAATGTCTGGCTAAGCTTTCCCTATTACCTCTTCAAGACTTCCTTGTTCATAGTACTGTTCATCCACCACCTCTGCTCTATGATATGGCACCTAGGGAACAGCAGCGCTTTCCCCACAAGAGGAGAAATGAAAATTGTGTCTGTTTTCTTCAGAAGTCCATGGGGCATTTCCAACACTCACCACGTCTGACAGCCAGAAACCTGCTTTGTGAGTGGCTGCACACACTGCTGGCTCTGCTGCTCTCCATTATTGTGCAAAGACCTGTGCAAGAGTTTAATACCAGGCAGACAGAAACTTGAGCAAGAGCTGTCTGTACATCATGTCCCACAGGTGGCTTTGTGCTGACCCTATACAAAGACATGATGGTAAAAGAAACCTTTGGTGTTAGGCAGCAGGTGAGTACAACCATGGAAAAGGCACAGGAGCTTAAAGCAGATACCTAAAAGTTTTAAGTCTAATTTAGCCAGTCTTCCAACTTTTCCTTCAACATCCCCAGAAAGAAGTAACCACTTCTAAAGCACTATTTTTCTGAAAGTAGACTGTGTACCTGTAAGACAGATCACCTTCTTTGAGTTCCCTGTGTCTTCTTTTTGACCATAAGATGATCGACTTGGACTGAAATGGACAATCTGCCAATGTATAAGTGAAGGAAGATCACCCTAGCTCACACAGCCTGGAGGTAGCTGTATCCATATGCCCTATTTTACAAAGTGAACTTACCTGAAGTAAAAGGAGGGATTCAAGGTTTTGTCCTAAATTCTTGCAGGACTTGTGCTTTGGGAGTTTTGGAAAAGCAAGCATAATTAAACTATTGCAAGTGGCCTGCCTGTACATAAACTGAGCTGTAGAATTTCTACAGGGTGACATGCTTTACACACTCAGTGTTTTATATAGCCCAACAAAGTCCATGGTTAATTTAATGAATAACACACATAGTATCAAGTTTAACACATTTAAAATTTTGTAAGTTGTGGCTTGTGGTATTCTGTAATGTTAAAAGTTGTGACAAATCCAAGACAATAGTTATTAGGAAAAGGCAAAGAGAAAGCATGTGGGAAAAACCCAAGCCAGTGTTCTCTCAGATAGCATGTTTAGATTTTGTTTGACATGTTCTTTGCTGCAGTATACCAGTGGGTGACAGATAGGGAGAAAATTTACAGAGATTTTACAGAAAACTGAAAAAATTTACATATCTTTTTTTGGATACCTAACTACAATTTTTTGCTGCATCTTCTCTCGTGGTAAATTTAGACAGTTCTGTTATGAGGATATCCAACATGCTAACCTTGATCCTCCCAAGTCTCTGCCTTTCATCATGTTGATCAAATTGTTCTGCCTGTTGTTCCATTCACTGCATGTTTCAGTGTGCAACGTTTTCCCCATTAGTACATGTATGAGAAAGAAATGCAAGAGACAAATATCTCAAGATCATTTCTGCACATGATATTATAGCTAAAAGAAAACAATCTCACTACTGTGTGAAGATGGACTCAATGTTTCTGTTTCCAAGATTTTGTATGCTCAGCTGGGCATGAGACATGCTTAAAAGTGCCCATCTAGAAACAGAGAACTACCGGTTGCTGATCTATGCCCTGCAGGTCACCAGGACTTTTCATTGAAAAGTTTAGAAGTGAAAACTGATTTCCTTCTCTCTTACCAGCCCATCAGAATGTTTTGGGCATATGAAAAGCATCTCAATTAAGTCAACAGCTTTTCTTGAGATTTTGGGCGCATAGTTAAGCAGATTGTAAAGCTGATTTGACAAGTGGCAGTACTAACATCAGTTTATTTTTTTTCTTCACTTAAATAAAATTAATGGGGAATTTTATGCATAAACTGTTCAAATCCAGTGGGAAAATAAATTTTCTCCATGGCTTCATATTTGTAAGTCTAACTCACCACTGCATGCTTCAATTTTACATTTCAAAAGTCACCCATTTTCTTTATATGCAGTATTTTTGGGCAATGCATCAAAGCCTATAGATTTCAATAATTATGCACTTAATACCTGCTGTAGCTCCAAAACCCATCCTGGTATCTCGTCCTGTGGTCTTCCAAAACTGACTTTAAAATCAATGCCAACTCGTCTACAAATTCTGCTCTCTCAAAACATTTTGTGTGGCTTTTTTTGGTAGGTCTAATTTTAAGTCTTACGGTCTTTGATGGATGTATAAATTCATTTAATCAGTCAGTTATCCTGCAATATAGGCATCTGAGTCATATGCTCTCCACCAGCCTTTGCTTGGTTAAACACCAGATGGATGAAACAGCTGTATAAATCTTTAATCTCTGTGACAGCCTTCCTTTCATTTATTCTTTGACTTATGTGGTTAGTTTCACTTGTGTGTTCTTCCAATTAGGGAGTTAACCAATCTCTGTCATTCAGATCTATTTAAGACACTTTGTGGAAATTTTACTTTTACATTGATTTTTCAATTTATACATTAAATATTTAGCCTGCATTTGAAGTAATATTGATGTCGTTGATATTTCTCTTCATTAGCTGTTAATCTATCAATGTTACTGATATAATTAAAATCACACATTATCATGACAGTTTGTAGTTGCAGTCTCTTTCTTTGGGACAGTTCTTTCTTGTAAGATAATCCTCTACCTCAAAACCATGACTTTTCTAATCAATTGCTTTTTTTTCATACCATTCTGGTTTGCAGTTGCACTATTTCTGTAAACTCACTATTTTGACAAAACAATAGAAGTCTAAACTGAGAGACAGTGGCAGAACTGTCTGTTGAAGTGTACATCTTTTTAAAGAGTTAAACTTACCTTTTTTCTAGGTTACTGTCATTTATGAATATAAGTTTTGAAACACATTTGAGCTCTCTCTAAAAGAAACAAGACTTAAAATAATACTTTGTTACCATGATTAAAGGAGATGATTATAAGAAAGTATGTGTCCTAAACACTGAGGAGAATTCCTACACAGATTTAAAGAGACACATAATGCATTTTGTCTCTGTGATCCAAAGACTGCAGCATGGGAAATTTTGTGCGAAGGCAGAGAACTGTTTAATGAATTTGAATATTGAGAAGACATAGGAAGAGGGTGTAAGCTCCTTCAACCATACAGCTTAAATAGACAATAGAAAAAATACCCTGTAAAAATGATTTTTTTTTCTTTTTTTTTAAGGAAAAAAACATGTTCAGATGGTTGGTCTGGTTAGAGTAGAATCAAGACTAATTTGTTTATTTCCCCCACCAAAGAATGTCTTGTCTTGTCCAGGATCAGAGCAACACTGTAATCATTTTTCTACTTAAGCAAAAGAGGATGGGAGGCAAGTGGTGAATATCAATGCTGAGTTAGAAAAGGCTGTTGTGGCACCATCATTCTGTAGAGTGCACCAGCAATGCATTGGCTAATTTTACCACTCCATGTAGTAATGCAATTTCTGAGTTCCAAAAAGATTCCAGCCCAGGTCACCCAGAGCACAACGTAAAAATCCTGAGAACTTGCAATCAGAAAAGAAATTTGCATAGGGAAAAGAGTGGGAATAAATGGTGATAGAAAAACTAAAACTTTCATTACTTTTGTGAAAAATATGCCTCTAGAATATATGAAATAAATCTAAAGCTCCAGGATATCACTAGAGCTTCTGAGACGACAATGAGGCTCAATAAGCTATCTCATGACCCTGAAATTCTTTAATGTTACTAAGTCCTAAGAGATGCTTGAAATGATTTCATTCTCTATATTTGCTCTTTTGTGTGTGTGTGTTCAAAGCCTGTGGAATGGGATAGGAGTTGGGAACAACCATTCATAACCAGCCCTCTTCTGCATGTGAATAATACACTAAGTGACGAAAAGTGAGTGTGGTTGTAAGGACACATGACATTTCTCCCTTCACCTTGGTATTTCAAGGATATGATTTATAATAACCTCATCATTTCAAGGTTGGAAGTTGACTGAATTCATGCTCTCTTCTTAATAGCTTTCCAACCCTTTGTGCTTTTGTTACCATATTTCATATCCACACACA